>JAWQUT010000860.1:136156-149911 GCA_033807755.1 Ellobium chinense
GTTAGTTAGTTAGTTAGTTAGTTAGTTATCAAGGAATGAAAATGTTAACAGAATAGTTTTCGTAGTCCATCTTGCACAAATTATTCGCATAACAATCTCCCAAGACTCCCCTGTTTGGGAAAACCTAAATAAACTATGACTTAATGGCTCGGGGTCCATCCATTATCAGTATACAAAAAGTGTCCTAACACTTGTTAAATCTATTATTTAAAGACCATCGTGCGATTTTTTTTCAGAGCCTTATGAGGTTACTTGTCCACTTTTTCGCTCAGATTTGCTTTGTCGCAGATTCATTGTGGGTCAGCGGCGGGGTTCTCTTGTCTTCGAATTTATGAATAAAAATGGATTTTCCCAGATCCGAACGACCTGTTCCATGTGTTTACATCGATGTCCATGTGCAAGACATCACTTACCTGTTGTGCTGTCGCAGCCAAGCTGGCTTATGATGTCAAAAATTCCTACATTTTGATGTTGGTTTTTTTTTTCTGTCAAAGCGGGCTGGCGTCAGAAATATTGTTTGGTGTCTGGTGTTTTTTTTATTTCCTCAGCTAACCCTCAGATGTACTGACCCCGTTTAAACACAATCATTATTTTAAGCCGTTTGGACACAGTCGTAGTTGTGTGATGAGCAGTGTAAATGCATATGTAGATGTTGTTTGGTCGTTTATTTCACAAACAATATCCCCACGAATTTGCTTAGACTAGTTTATGTAGATAAACAATCTCTGTTCTCTAAGAATTTGGAGTAAAGAAAATTACGGAAACAAGTCAGGACCAACTATCTGACAGATCACTTAATACGGGTGATTTCAGACTGACATAGGCACAGCTCTGTAAACTAAACAACATTCCCATCAACATTTACTATTGGCAGTCTTGTGAAAGTATAAAAATTATACTGTATGAAGCTGGATTAAATTGACCGTACCCTTGTGAAAAGAGGAAAATACAGTATGTTTATAAATCTGTGTTCAACATGACGAAAGAGAGGAAGATTGATTTTGTGCGAGATAGTTGTAATATTTATGATTATTTTATTAATTGAATGAATATGAACGTCGCTCATATGTAATCAGTGTTTGACAGTTGTGACGGATGTGTCGTAAGGCTGAAAATGGGAAGCAGACAACAAAGTCTGAAAATATTATTGCTCTAGTTCGGAAAAAGAATGTGAACAAATGTCGTATACATTTTTCTTCATTCGTTATGATGATGATGATGATGTGCTGGTTGATGTAAAAATAGGTGTTATGGTGATAATGGTGGTGATAGTGGTAGTGGTGGTGGTGATGGTAGTAGTGATCGCAGGTGGTGATGGTGATTGTGGTGGTGGTGATAATGTTGCTGGTGCTGTCTCTGCTGCTGTTGCCATTGCTGATGTTGTGGTGGTGATACTCTCAGAGGGAACCAGTAACGACGATACATTGGTGGTGTCAGCGGGGACAATCCGAAAAAATTTCACACAAGCTAGGCTAGGTGCAGGTTTGTGACACCTATTAGAAGGGCAAATCACTGATTGTGTACAACCCAATTAATCCGCTAATCTATAAAATCCCTCTTTTTTGGGGCCCTGCCAGCCAGTGTTAGGGTGTAGAAATGTGTATAAATGACCTGTAATCTAAATAAAGCATTCAATTTTAAAGTTTCAGGTACAATTTGAGCCTTCTAGATAAAAAAATAAAATGTGTAGACCTATGTATTCGCACGCGGTCAAAACCAGCCAAATGGAAATTTGGGGACCAAATCAGAATTTGAGGTGATCTTTTTCAAAAGACATTTGTGAAAAATTTTGGGCGTTGACCCCCCTTTTTCTTCCCGTTAAAAGATCGGGCAAAAGAAGTACTTTAACCTCCATGGAAGAAATTTCCCCAAATCACAGTGGTATATTTAGAATAACGCAAAATGTTAATAGGGCCAAAAGAAGAAAAAACAATAGGTGTCAAAGACCTTAATAGGCAGCTAGTACCTGGCATGTTTCCACTTAGAAACACAATGTTTACATCATGGTGGTCGAGGTAGGTCATCTAGGCTATCTGGACAGTCTTTTAAACTTCCTCTACCCCTGGGGCCCTCCCCAGCCCCCCCCCCCCCCCCCCCCCTAGTCTAGCCTGTATGGGACTTAGATCTAGATCTACGTGCTGCAGACTCAGTTTACATGACACACGCTTTTTTTTAAATAGTTTTTTTCTCGTTCTCTTTTTGTCCTTGTCTCTCTTGTTTTCCTCCCACCCTCCACCCCCTCCCCCCACCTTTGACACACACACCCAGTGTTGCCAAAAAATGCACCAAATTTGGCCATTTTTTTTAAATTTAAGATTTCATTCGTTCCTTTTTCCTTCCCTACTTCCACCCCCAACCCCACCATCAACCCCTCCCCCCACCCACCCCACCCCACCCCTACCCTTAAGAAAAATCACCACCCCACCCCTTCTCAGCCCACCCCATAGGCTCACATGGTATTGCCAAAGGAAGCCGAATTTTTTTTTTTATTCTTTTGGGCAGATGCACCAAACTTTTTCTTTCTCCAATGCTTCTTCCCCAATCAATAACACAATCACCCTTTAAGAAATGCCAATATGATCACTTTTAGGTTTTAAATGTGGGTTACAAGTGGATTTTATCATTAAGGATTGCAAATATGGTCAACTAAAAACTACCTGCTCATACCAAGGTGTTTACATGTAAACAATGACCAGCCAAGAGGGGGTCACTTTTCCCCTTCCCTCCCAAAATATCCCCCAAGTCACTCCCCTCTGACAATTTCCTACTAGTTCCCTTCCAAACAGGCTACCATGGCAAAATTTTAGGGTTGAACTGTAGGTTCATGGGAACTTTCAAAGTAGCATAGGATATGTCATCAACAGAATTGGCTTTTTTGAGAGGTATCAAACTCTTAATTGGGCCATAAGAATGATCTAAGACAGATATTGCAGCAACAATGGCACCATTTTGTAGGGAAATGAATGTTGCATATTTCTCCAGGGAACTAACAAAGGCTACCAACACCTCATCCAACTCATCTCAGTGAGTGTGACTACTGAAAATTTTCTGTATCCCTATGCAGATATACTTCACCACAGGAATATCATTCTCTGTCATCAAAGAAGCAAGAAAGAGACACTTCATCAGTACAGAATGCATCACTATGGACTACTCAAAATATATGTAGGAAATAATTAAATGTGGGGAGGGGTTAAGGTTTGTGACACATTAGAAGGGCAAATCACTCATTGTGTACAACCCAATTAATCCGCTAATCTATAAAATTCCTCTTTTTTGGGGCCCTGCCAGCCAGTGTTAGGGTGTAGAAATGTGTAAAATGACCTGTGATCTAAATAAAGCATTCAATTTTAAAGTTTCAGGTACAATTTGAGCCTTCTAGATAAAAAAATAAAATGTGAAGACCTATGTATACGCACGCGGTCAAAACCAGCCAAATGAAAATCTGGGGACCAAATCAGAATTTGAGGTGATCTTTTTGAAAAGACATTTGTGAAAAATTTTGGGCCAAGACCCCCCTTTTTCTTCCCGTTAAAAGATCGGGCACAAGAAGTACTTTAACCTCCATGGAAGAAATTTCCCCAAATCACAGTGGTATATTTAGAATAAGGCAAAATGTTAATAGGGCCAAAAGAAGAAAAAACAATAGGTGTCACCTGCAGCGCAAACAGTCAAAGCGAAACAACCAGTGAAATGACAATCGTGAATTAGTGCATCCGAGATTTGTCTCCCATTTATTACTACCTTCATATTTTACGACTTTTTTTTTTGACGCAAATTTAGCAACAATTTATTTCTATTTTTCCTCTCTCTTTCTCTCATTCTTTCTCATAGTCTCTTTTTCTTTCTCTAGAAACGACCAGCACGTCATCATCATAATTATTATCATTAACATTATCCTAAATACAGAAAACGACGGATCAGATGATTCTGGGATGCAAAATTGTACCCCGCCATAGAGTTTGGCAATGAGAAGTGTATATGTTTTATTGCAGCATTCAGGCGAGAGGAAGGTAGAATAAATTCTATCACCGCATCACGAGGGTGAACTCAGCATTACTGTAACTGTCATAGTCATCCGGGCATCCCAAGGCATAATTCCAACAATCCTAACTTTCGCTCTCCACTTTTCCATCGTCAGAAGAAGATGATTGGCTGATATGCTTTATTAGACGGGCTTTTATTGGCTGATGCATCTTTTACTTTCGGAAGCGAGATTTGATGACGCAATCACACTACAATTTTGTGTAAACAAGAAGTGAGCGTCACTGGAGGACTAACTAAGAACGGTCTGTTAAATTTCGCTCACTGAAAACTATTCATATTGATCACGATAAGTGCTCTAAGTCCTGGTTGAGGGTTAAGCGGATAATGATATTCTAAACAGCACCATGATGTCACAGGGCTGTACAACAAAATACGTCGGGTATGTTCGATCCGTTTAACCACCACCACCACCACAACAATAGCAACAACAACAAAAGCACGAATTATTGCTAACCTTTAGTTTAGTCTCTTTAGCGCTCATCGAAATCGTGAAGCAGCGTAGCCAGGTGGTACCGATCAAGCGTTGAATTCAAGATCTAATTGTCATGGGTTCTATTCCCGACCACAGTCGTGATATAGGTGCTTGGGGAAAGCATTTCATTCGCAATTTTCTCAATCCACTCATTTGTAAAATGGGTGTCTGGCTATAGGCAGTGGAAAATATTTTGAGAATGTTAGTGATCAGCGTCTGTTAATGGCTGCGGCACTGTATGCTCTCCGGGGAGTGGAGAAACTCAGCGTGAACAGTCCTGTATGGGATAAAGGGAATTTTTTCCCACAGGGTAAAAATTCATTTGTAACCCACCCTTGGCCTAGTGTTAAAACTGACCCAACACCGGTCCTAATTATGTTAATTACAGGACCAATAAAACGATAATGATAGCGTCAGTTCGCCATTGTTCTGCTCCTTTGTTCTCCATCTTTCACCAAGAGCGCTGAGCTTTTTCCCTTATTTTCTTTGTCTCTGGGCTTCCATTATTCTCTATGCCTCCGGGCTTCCATTATTTTTACTCTGCCTCCGGGCTTTCATTATTCTCATTGCCTCCGGGCTCCTAATATTTTCATTGCCTCCGGGCTTCCATTATTTTTATTGCCTCCGGGCTTCCATTATTTTTATTACCTCCGGGCTTCCATTATTTTTATTGCCTCCGGGCTTCCATTATTTTTATTGCCTCCGGGCTTCCATTTTTTTTATTGCCTCCGGGCTTCCATTATTCTCATTGCCTCCGCGCTTCTATTATTTCCACTTTGGCTCCGGCCTTCCTATTACTTTTTCATTACCAATCACACCCTATTTACACAGGTCCTCCTTCAACTTGCTATACCTTGGCCCAGTTACTCCGAGGGCAGGGAGACAAAAACGTTTACTTGAGTTGCTTCTATTGAGTAGTTATTTCCCCTGATATATGTTATGGGAGACAACCGGATTTTTTTTTCCATAGCCGCTGCTGGAGAAGTTATTTCCCTGGAAGATTAATACATGGGAAATAATCAGAATTTTTTCTTGAGTACTTTATACCATGGGAGTTATTTTCCTTGATTCCTATCTAGTTCATATTGATTCACATCTGAATGCTGTCCCTTCTCTACATCACTTAGCATAAATGTTTGGAGCTATTGCTTCTCAATTTTCTTCTCCTTTGCAGCATGCCAGGCCGGAGACGGAAGGCACCTGCAGGGGAGGCAGTTACCACCTCTCCAGCAATGCCCTGGGGCAGCCAAAGAAACAGTTCACCCACTACGAAGCTCAGGAGGAAGACACAAGACCCCATCCAACATCCCGCTACAGACAACACAATCCTGCAGTCCATTCTGGACAAGCTGGACGATCTGGAATCTAAATATACAAGCCTGGAACAGGCAGTGGTGGGACAATCCACCATCACTGAGACGCGGGATCGGCCTCCTTCCACTCCAACGTCTCCAGATCAGATTATGGCAGGCTGTGTAGCAACAACCACACAGTCCTTAACAGGTGAGTTTGCATCCACGCCAATATTCTCCCTGGCTGTCAATGACAAGTTAAAGAACAGAATCTGGCAACATGAGGCCATCGATTTTGGTGAGTTAATCCACAAGGACAATAATCCCGAACTAGCTCTCCAGCTAGATCCTGGCAAAAATACAATCTCCCTCATCCCCAAGGTGAAGAAAAGGGCACCCTTATCACTCACACAATGGCTAAGTGCCTGGGCAACCTATGTTGCCATTTACGCTCAGAAACATGGCAACCTCATTTATAAGATGGGCAACCATGCGGCAACAATCCAAAAGCTGGCTACCAGTGGCCATGACTACAACTTTTATGATGTTCACTTCCGGCAGATGGTTGAGCAAGGTCAAGCCCAGTGGGGAACAGTAAACTGGGAACTATACATGCGCGCTTGCACTAAGCGACCTTCTTCCCTCCCACCGACCTCATCCAGAAGTGAGCAGATACCAGCGGGTGCCTGCAGGTCCTACCATCAAGGCGGGATCTGTCGGTATGGGTCGGAATGCAGATACCAGCATAAATGCTTCTTCTGCCTGGGCACCCACCCAGCCAACAAGTGTGCCACTGGCTTATCTTCCTCACGACAGCTCCAGCCCTTTCGGATCCTCAGCCGCTTCAGGCAGCCAACTGCCATTCGTCCCCCTTCAGGACAGCGAGAGCGGCAGCAACCAGCAGGAACCAGAGCAGGAAGTTCCAACACCCATCAAGCCAAATAGACTCAGATACTGGCTTCAAGGCTACTGTCAAGCCGAAACTGACTTTCTTGTCAATGGTTTTTCTAATGGTTTCCGGGTTCATTTTCAGGGCACACCCCCATCACGTTTTGTGAACAATTTAGCTTCTTCCACAGAACATTCCGTCGTCATTGCTACAAAGCTAGCAACAGAAATTGGTAAGGGCAGAATTGCAGGGCCCTTCCCATCCCCACCTTTTCCCCAATTTTTTATGTCTCCTCTTGGGGTGGTCCCCAAAAAAGAACCCGGAAAATTTAGACTTATCCTCCACCTATCTTATCCAGAGGGTGGTTCAGTGAATGATGGCATTGATGATAATTCAAAGGCAGTCTCTTATTCCTCTGTGCAGCAAGCAATCACACTTGTGAAGGCTAAAGGAATTGGCTGCTTTATGGCAAAGTCTGATATCGAGAGTGCCTTTAGGATTGTTCCGCTTCATCCTTCCCAATACCACCTCTTGTTATTTCAGTGGGAGGGTCAATTTTATTATGACAAAGTTTTGCCCATGGGCTTGGCAGAGAGCCCTCGTATTTTTGAGGCCTTTGCAACGGCTTTAGAATTCATTGCCCACAGGAAGTTCGGCATCAATGCCATAATCCATTACTTAGATGATTTCTTTTTTGTAGCTCCTACTCATGACACCTGTGATGTTTATCTGCAAAAATTTTTTGCCATGTGCAGTGATATTGGTGTTCCCATTGCTCTGGACAAAACAGTTGGCCCATCTCAAGTACTCACTTTCCTAGGTTATGAGATCAGCTCAACAGCGAGCCATGTCAGGCTTCCAGTGTCAAAACTAGAGCAGTGCAACGACACAATTTTGTCTCTAATGCACCGAAAATCAGCAACTCTTAAAGTGATCCAATCCCTAATTGGGCTACTTAACTTTGCATGTGCGGTTATCAGACCAGGCCGCCCCTTTCTCCGCCGCCTTATTGACAAAACCAGAGGGGTGAAAAAATCTTTCCATCGTATCAGCATCACTAATTCAATGAAAGCAGATCTCTCTATTTGGCAGCATTTTTTGGCAGAACACAATGGCATATCTATGTTCCTGCCCGACAGGTGGTTAAAAAGTCCCGAACTGAATTTATTTACGGACGCAGCAGCAGGGGTAGGATACGGGGGCTACTTCGGCAACAAATGGTTTTTGGGTCTCTTTGATGAGGCCTGGAAGGCATATAACATCACTGTATTGGAACTCTATCCTATCACACTAGCAATTCGACTTTGGGGAGAAATCTTAAAAAACCAGTGCATTATATTTCATACTGACAACATGGCAGTGTATAAATAATCAAACTTCCAGAGACCCAATGGTAATGCACCTCCTCCGCCCGCTAGTCTTGTATTGTCTAAAATTTAACATTCTGTTTCGGGCACAACATATTAGTGGTAAGATGAATACCATTGCTGATTGCCTTTCCCGTCTGCAGGTTGCAGAGTTCAGACGCCTACACCCAACCGCAAATGGCTGTCCAGAGGCGGTCCCACCCCTGCCCAAATTGCCCCACTCCAACCAGCCATCGAAGAGTTGCTGTCAGCAGCCCTAGCTCCCAGTTCTCAACACTCATACACTCAGGCATGGTCTCTTTTTAAACAGTTTGCATCAGCCCTGAAATTGCAGCAGTCCCCTCCAATCAGTGTGTCGACATTGGCACTTTTCATTGCGCATCTAAGGAACAAACACTATAATCCCTCCACTGTTCTTTCCATGCTCTCCGCTGTAGGATACATTCACAGGTTGCATAACCTGCCTGACCCATCTGATTCCTTTTTGATAAAAAAAAATAATGGCAGGATATCGCAAATGTTACGGCACCATGGATGCCCTACTACCGATTACGGTGCCAGTCCTACGACAGATGGTCAGAGCTCTTTCTTGTACGGTCAGCTCCATATACAGGCACAATTTACTCAGTGCCATGTTCATATCAGCGCACCATGCATTTCTTCGAATTGGGAAAATCACCGCCTCTAACAACAGCCAACCAATTTTAGCAATCTCTGACATCACATTCCAGGGGGACCAAATACAAATTCAGCTTAAGGCATTCAAGCACAATCAAGGCCGCCCTGCAGTCATCCTCCTCAAGGGAACAAATGACCCGCTCACCTGTCCGGTCAAAGCCCTGACCTCTTACCTCCACTATAGGGGGCCTGTCCCAGGTCCTTTCTTTATCTTTCCACCATCTAAACCTGTTCCTCGAGCATGGCATGCTAAGGAACTTGATAAGTCTTTATCGGGCTCGATATCAGAAGCTACAGGGGTCATAGCTTCCGGATTGGGGCTGCGTCGGAGGCAGCAGCACAGGGCAAATCAGATGCGCAAATTCGTGTCTTGGGTCGGTGGAAGTCGGATGCATTTCGGCGGTACATTCGAATTTCATAACCCTCCAGCTGGCGAGGCTTCCCCTGTCAGTCTGGTTCTCACTACATCCTAGAGAGACTACTCCTTATATTCTCTGTTTAGTTATCTATCTTCATCTATGCTCACTTTTGTTTCTGCTTTACTCCACCTACTTTCTTTGGCGATGCCTCAAGTCATAACCATATGGGTGGTTCTGACTCAAGGCTGTGGGAGAATCGCCAAAGTACAAGACAAATAGGCAGCAACACACAACAATCTATTTTTGTATCCATGTTTACGTCTTATATATTTCTCCTAAATGCAGATTTTTTCCCAGGTACGAGCATTATGTATATAATTGCTCTTGATTCATTACTTATCGTTTCTCTTCAATATCAAATACTCTTGCCAACATACGAATTAAATTGCAAGAGTATTATATTCCAACCTGAATAGTTGTATTATGTTTTTACCATTGTGCACCTGGAGTGGAAAAAGGAGAGGGGGAGGGAGCAGCTGCATGCTAAGGGTTGGGATACAAATATTATTGTGAAGTCAAGTGAGCGGGCATTTTCCTAAAAACGAGACGTATAAATCGCATCATTATTATTATTATTATTATTATTTTGATGATGTTTATTATTATTGATTCATTGAATTAATATTATGGTATGTTGGTTATTGATGGCAATGAATGAAGATTTCTACAGTACTTGCCAAGAAATAAAATTTATTGAAGTCTAGGAGAATCAATATCTTTGACTTCCATATCCTGTCAGCTCAGACAAACTTTATTTTTGCACAACTTAAGCTGTTTATTATAATTATATTAGCCCGTCTTGACCTTTCTCTGTCTAAACACTGTTCAACGGGGCTGTAACTAGCAACCCCCACAACCCCCATAATGCTGTGTGAGGCCAGTTGGTCAAGGGCCCCCAAAATGAAAGGAGAAAAACGACATTGAGACTAAAGAAAAGAAGCTGGGCGGGGAGGTGGGGGTTTGTGTGGCAGTTACGGTCCTGTGGTTCAACACAGATGTTAACACAATTCTCGTCGCCAACTTACCTTTAATCAATAATATTGCATATTATGTAAATTCACACCACAAAACAACATTCTTTTATCAGCCAATTTTCGTAAAAAGTTTTTAACCAACGTTTTAACGGGAAATATTCGAGGGGTGGGGACTGGAGGCAGGGGGAGAAGTATAAGTTCAGCATATTTTTGTTTACATAATGTATAACCTATTTTGTTTATTACAGATTTGCCAGTTAAAGTGTGACAATGAGAAGCTAAAAGCTGACCTGAATGAAGCCTGCAATATGTACAACACACTGGCACAGGCAAGTAAATAAGAGGAACCAAGCTGGCAAATTTATCAGCAAGAAATGGCCTCATGTGGGTATGAGGGAGAATTCAAGCACATCAAGCCCCGCATGACGGTTTTGTTATGTGGGTATGCGGAAGAATTTAAGCACATCAAGCCCCGCATGACGGTTTTCTCATGTGGGTATGAGGGAGAATTTAAGCACATCAAGCCCCACATGACGGTTTTCTCATGTGGATATGAGGAAGAATTCAAGCACATGAGGCCCCGCATGAAAGTTTTTTTTTTTTTTTTTCATGTTGGTGTGAGGGAGAATTCTAGAGAAATCGAAAGCCACACTACAGGACTGCTGATGAAGTCCATTTTGCAGTCATTCTTCGTTTTAATAAAGATACACACTACAATCGAAAATGTCCAAATAATAAGGGGTTGTAACTAGAAAAAAACAACAAAAAACAGCATCTGCGGTTTCTTTGAGGGTTACTGTCTTCTATACATTTTTCTTTATTAGTAATAAGCCACATAAAAAAGTTTTGAATACAAACTTTTTTTCACGAGAATTAATTATTCGCGAGTGAAGTTCGGCACGTCAGGTATCCGAAAATTAGATCCTCCATGAATAAATTGCGGTTACCCGAATTGAGATTAAGTGGAGTCCACTACTGCATACCTCTATTAAAGCTTATTATTAGCTGAGCACTTGAAAAAAAACCATGCTGCTTCAAATTTGATGGATTTAGGTAGCGTAATTACGAAACGCAGAAAAAGCTCTGTGAAAACATCCCGAGATTTTTAATAATATTAGCATTACAATTGATTTGCTTTCACTGCTGTTGATTTACATTAATCTACAAGGCAAACTGCCTCTCCAATCCTCTTTGTTGCTCCAATAAATACGTCAATTTTCCGCAGTGCGATCGATGATGTTTTGATGATAATTCTTAATTTATTGTCGTTTCGTGAACTATCAGCGCACAGATTGCTTGGAAAAGGAACTTGCCAACTGTCAGTGTAAAGGCGACCAGTTGGAGGTAGGTTGATTGGTTCGTTGGTTCGTTGGTTGGTTGGTTGGCTGGCTAGCTGGCTGTTAGGGGCGTTGAGGAAAAGGCAAAGACTGAGGAGGAGAATGAAGTGGAGGAAACTTTGCGATCGGGGTAGAGAAAACTGGAGTAGGTTGGTGTTTAAGGATGTTGAAGAGAAAGGTGGAGGAAGATTTGGAGGGTAGGGGGAGAAGGAGGGATTGGGAGAAATTTGAGACGAGTGGAGATAGGTTGGTGGATAAGGACGTTGGGGAAAAGGTGGAGATTTAGGATGAAAAAAATGGTGAAGGGAAGTGGATAGGGTATGGGGAGAGTGGGGATGTGGTGGGAGAGATTTGAGACAAGTGGACATAGGTTGGGAGTTAATGGATTCGAGGAAAAGGCAGAGAATGAAGGGGAGAAAGAGGTGGAGGAGACTTTTCAATCGGAGTGGAGACAAATGGGTTATATTGGTATTAGGGAGTTGAAGAAAAGGTGGAACTTTAGGACGAGAAACTGGTGAAGGAAAGTGGGGAGAGGGGGCGTTGGGGAGAGTGGGGGTGGGAGAAATTTGAGACGAGTGAAGATAGATTGGTGGTTAAAAGTGTCGAGGAAAAGGCGGAGACTGAAGAGGAGAAAGCGGAGGTAGAAACGCGGGAAGATGGGGTGGGGAGAAGAGGGGAAGGGGAATAGGGGACGAGTGAGCTAGTGTTGGAGGGCATAGAAGAATGATGGAATCACCCTTGCTTGTAAGGTTAAATATAAGAAATCAGCTTATCCTAAGAGAGTTATCGTTACGCTCATTACACATTTACCTAAATCATTATTAAAAATGGAGTTTTTCGTATTGTTATGATCTTCCATTCATCTTCGTTTGTCCTATTAAAGACAGTGTAGAGTTTTGGCTCTTTATTATATCCCAATTTTACAAGCTAAACCACATCTGCCTCACTGTTTTGCTTTGAGCAACAGGTTGAGAGCGCTAGATCTCTTAAAACTTAACAAAATGATTTAGGCAAATGTGGAATAAGTGTGTGTGACTTTATGTACATGTATAAGGATTAATTGTATAAATCTATAAAAACAAACAAAAATATGTGATTCTGATAGCTTGGATTATGTTATATTTTCCTCACGCTGTGTGTAATTATGAAAAAGTGTTCTCGCTCCACCAGCTTCTGGTATCTAATTTTATGGTGTGTGTGTGTGTTTTGAGAACGCTGGTATGTTTATTGGCTACACTAGACCGTTGCTGCCATAGTCTAAATGAGGGAGTGGTTGCTTCCGTCGTGACCTGACATACAATTAGACCACTTTTTTACTAATGGGTATGCTTATACTTGTAGCAAATCAAAATTAGGCTTGCTTTGTATTTATAACCAATCAAAATTAGGCTTGCCTTATAGCCAATCAAAATGAGGCTTGCCTTGTAACCAATCACAATGAGGCTTGCCGTGTATTTGTAGCCAATCAAAATAAGGCTTGCCTTGTACTTTAAACCAATCAAAATGAGGCCTGCCTTGAAGCTAATCAAAACGAGGCTTGCCTTGTAGTAGCCAATCAAAATGAGGCTTATGTCGTTAGACTAGGCGTTGACATCTTAGACGGTGAAGGTGAATTTGGCCAACTGTATATATAGCATCAAAGTTGTGTTGAGAATTTGTGAGTAATACTCATTTTTATACATAAACATTAATTTTACGGGCACTTCGTCAGAATTTTGTGAATAATGCTGAGTTTTGTCAGGTATATTAGATGGATTATACAGTAGAACATTTTTCTTTAAACCCTATTTTCACATATTTTTACCCCATCATTGCAAGGGGTGACTCCCTGCTGTTTGAAACAACTACATTGTTATCTCGCGTCAGAATAAAGCTGCGTCAGAAATATGTTCCCCAAATATACTATGCACAATGAGGGTTCATGTCTTGTCAAAACCAACTTAAACCTCGTTTGATTTGTTGCATGGCATAACTATAACAATTTGGTGGGCTCAATGGAGAGCCAGAGGGGTAATGTGTAGCAAGGGCAATAAAATAAATTGATTTCAGGTTATAGTTTTCTTTAACAAAGCTTTTATGGTGTACAGATGTTGTTAAATCAATGTCCTCGGGTTTATTGCTACGTTATGTGGCTAAGAGAATTTTAATTTATACGTAGCAATTCAATTCAATTCAATTCTGTTTATTAGCTCTTGCAGAGTTCTGCACTAGAGCAAAGCAAACAAAGCACAGCTTGTATTCCTACAATTTTATTTTTATCTGCATAGGCTGCAAACAGTG
>JAWQUT010000861.1:0-12457 GCA_033807755.1 Ellobium chinense
ATATATATATATATATATATATATAATATATATATACAGTGTATATATATAAAATATACACATCATTCGCTAATACATGTCATTTATTGTGTGCAACCTGCAAATGGCATGACACGGCACCACACCAGAGCCCTTACCAACCCGTTAAAAAATAAGAAATGTATCAAGTGAAGAGTGGGAAGCGTCATTAGAGACCTGGGCCGTATGCATAATCCATACTTTAGTTAAAGTATTGCGTTAACCACCGTGACGTCTTATGTTTTGGACGTTTCCCGTGGTTACCGCAGTGTGTTAACTAACGTAAGAATTATGCTTAAAGCCACTGAGGTGAACTAGGAGTGTGGAGTCTAAACAGTTTTGTACTTAATCATGCCATCAGTTATATTTGTATCTCACCAAATGTTGTCATTACACTGTAAACTATTCTCTCTATCATCATTGCACAGTGTCGTTGGTACATAGCTCGCAACAGTTGTAAACCTGTGCAGCTGGGAGAGTTTATATTGAAGCCCATAAAATTCAAGAAAGGGCAGTGGAATTATACCTCAACCGTTAATAGGTACGTAGCCAGCCTGGCCTTTGAGACTCGAAAAGTCTCTTATCTGTCAGAAAAGGTCTTCTCACACATATTAGTCTTGTTCTGAATTGGTAGACACACTACTCTGAGTTTCAGCAAGAATACATTCTTTCTCCCTCTCTCTATAAAATATATGGCACGAAATGAATCCACTTTACTTCTGTCAAGGTGTTGGTAAAGAAACAATGCAGTAGGTGCACATCGACGGTGTCAAGAGAAACGGTTTTCTGGTAAGATCAGTGAGAAATTTGGCCCCGAATACCCATCCAAGCAATTTATCTAGATTATCTCTTAAAGTCAGAGAGTGAAATATGTCTAATCAAAGTAAATAAACCAACGATTGCTGGACCACCTTTTTGCTCACACGTCTCTCTGCTTTGATGTCCCCGAGATTTGAAGACAATTTTGTACTTCATTACATCCGCAAAGCCTTTCGTTTTCTTAACATTGCTAAGGAAACAGTAAAATTCATAAACAAACAAACAAACAAACAAACAAACAAACAAACAAACAAACAAACAAACAAACAAACGAACAAACAAACAAACAAATAAACAAAATCAAACGAACAAGCCAACAAATACACAAATAACACAACAACAACTCACAACAACTGCAATAAACAAACTTTATGAATAGTTGGATGGAAAAACCACAGAACAAATACGACCAAGTTATATGTGGTAGTATGCATATCTATACGTTAATAAATGCAGTGCGTTATCTACAGTGAACCCTATAAATGTTTTGGAAATTTCCAATGGTTATCACAGTGCGCTATTTAACGTAAGGATTATGCTCGCTATTAATAGTTATGCCTCTCCTTCCCATCTCACCCCCTTCGCCGCCTCTCTTTGCCCAAATCCTTTTCACCTTGGCCCATTCGTGACTGCCTCCCCACTACCCGTTTTATTTTGCCCATCCTTATCAGTTTTAACTTGCAGTAAATTACCTACTTACCATCCTCACACCACAGACCCCGATACCCTGGCTGACAACCTTGAGAACAAGTTCCATTCTGTCCATCACAACTTCCATCTCCTCCACAGGTAGAACTACAGTTATCATTGCAGTCCTGACCATAGTAGCTTGCATTACAGTCTGGGAAAAAGAAGACGAAAGCCGTCAGTGACTCACTCTCCAGTACAGCTGAAAGGTCGCACTTTGCATGTTACCTTGAGTTCATTATCATTGGGTTGATGAGATTAAATTTGTATAAAGGTTTGACGGACTTGCAGCAATCCATGCAGTCTTGACCATGATAACTTGCATGCTTCTAATAAAATAAAGATGAAAACCATGATATGGAAGGCTACTTTACTGATTATAGCATTATTTTCACTACACTTTGTCTAGTAACGTTGTTTACTGTCTTTGGACTCATGACTAATAGATGGTGTGTTCTCTTCTTGTAGTCAACAATGTGGAAAGCATTGTCATTAAACGGATTCATATTTGCATACTACACCTCCATGTAATATGACTTCATCTTTGTATTTTTGTAAAAAAACATCTCAAATATCTGGACAGATAGATAAAGAGCTAATTCAGAGAGCGTATTTTATTCAAGCAGGGAGACAGACAGACAGGCAGGCAGGCAGGCAGGTAGACAGGCATGCAGACAAACAGATAGACAGACAGACAGATATAAAGCAAACAGACAGACAGACATACTGATAGAAGCTAGACAAAATGATGAGCCAAGAACGAGGAAGAGTAAGGCAGGTAAAGTTTCCTTACTTTGTTTACAGAAGTTTCCCAGTTTGCCTGGTACACAGCGGTCACATGAACCATTGATGTGATTACATGACTGATTCCAACAGGTGACGCTGCATGACTGGTTACACCCGTCGCCATATGATCTAGAAGGACATTCTGAGGGTAGACAAGTTCTGGGTCAAGTATGAACACACCGTGGTGTTCATACTAATACGTATAATACGTGTTATTTACAGTTGTAGTGTAGTTGCTACACGTTTAACAGTTTCCTCAAATGCTCATTAGTCACTTAAACCTATCTGATCGAAGACCAGCATCTCAAATTTTAATAACTTCATCAAAAATGAAATATAAAACGTAGCCGGTCACAACAACTATGTTAAAGGTATATCTGCTAGAACCTGCTGTTCGCATTTTATAGATGGAAAAGTGCTATGGCACTCCCCACCTTTTCCAATAGTGCATAAAGTAGGTTGATAAAAGTATACGCCACTGGAAAATACGTGCACATGGCGTTGACTGTGAGTGTGAGAAACCTGTCATTGTCAGCAAGAGGTATAAGGCGGCACGATTTACACCAGCAGTCAGGCCCGGCCCCTACCGCCCAGCATTAGAAAGATGTGTTGTTTCAAGTGAACAGTTGGCAGGCTCAAAGGGGTCCAGCTGAGAGAACCAGAACTCTCAATACGCAGTCCAATAGTAGGACATGTTGCACTGTGTTGTACTATAACATCCCGTCGACTGCCTCTCACTAGATGTTCTTTTTAACAAGTTTAACAAGTTTAACAATTTTATTGGGAATAAGCCCAGACCACAGCCGTGGCACATGGGCAAAATACAATATGCAACGGGACAGCACATGACATTTTAAGCACTACAGCTACTAACATCACACATGTTCACAATGCATTGTTACAATCACGTGCATTCCCAACGTTCTCATACATTTCACATTTAACAATAATATGTAACACTCACTTTTACTAATAATCATTCAGTCCTTACACTTCTTTTCTCTTCTAAATACTTAATAGCTATATACATGTTATTGGAATGTTTGTAACGCAACTTCAATGAATTTAGCCAATTTAACTAAAACATTCGTTTTCTTACTCTCAAACAGCTCCTTTGCCTTAAACATGTTACCCTACAAACCACTCTCTTCGCCGTCATTACACGGTCGGCATCTGTTTTCCATACACCACACTCTATCGCTGAAATACTATGCTACTAAGACAGTCCTTATTGAATCCCACAAAAAACAGAAAGGACATCGTCATTGTACATATCTCTGACTGGCTGTTAGATGCCTAGCCGTTGAGGTCATGAGACTCACAAAGCCTCCCAAACGCTTCACGTGTAGACATCATTGTATTTGACTCATTATTGGTAGACATACATATATGTAGCTGTCAACAAGAATGCATAGTATATTATTCACTCGGTCAGTGAATCAGCGAGAGACTGGGTAAACGAAAATTTGGATCTATTTTGTTTCGTAAACAGAGCATGACATAATAACATAACCATTGAACGTAAGTCACGCGCAGGAAAATGTAAAAGGAAATAAATCCACTGTATTTTTGCCATGAAGATGTACAAAGATAGGGAGAAAGTAGGAAGAGCAAACTGCTGGCGTCAAGGGAAACTGTTTCCTCACAAGGCCTGTAAGCAATAATTCGGCGCCGCAAAAATTCGATGTAAGCAACTAACCTAGATTACGATTACCCTTATATATTAATCATGACGTCAGAGTGTGGTCTATGTCTAGCAGCTGTGTTGCTTTGTCTATGTAGTTTCCGTGCATTATCAATATTTGACCACCCATATGTAACTATGTAACCAGGATTTGATTAAATACATTCAAAAAATAAAAACCTAACCAACCACTGCTAGACAGCGTTACTCCTCATGACGTCTTTCTAATTTGATCTCCGCGAGATTCAAAAACATTTCATTTTTGTATTTCTTTACATCTCCTTTGTCTCCTTTGACTTAATCTTGCCTAGATGCTCCAGCGAACAATTACGATTTCCAAGAACTGATAAAAATCAATTTATCCATGATCTTTTTGGTCACATTATGTATCTAGACTTCAGATGATTGAAGGGTTTTCTAATAGTCAGTGGACGGCAAAATTCACTGACATCTAAACTCGCACTTTCTTTGTGCATTCTAAAGCAGGAAGAAGTATGTACAATGTACATGGTATGTCTTGGGAATAAATATCATGAAACGGACAATCAACACAACTCAAAGTAAAAGAAGAACATAATGAATTTAATATCTATTCAGCTAATATTGACCATAAGACACTGTGATTATTTGCCATACTTCAAACATTCAAATACCCACTAACTTGGGTGAATATAAGTTTTCCGCTATAAACTGATAAAGAGTATTTCCTCTACTTATACCTTGATGTTCAATATACAATACCAGTCCTTACAGCCATTACTATCATAATTGATGTCTAACTTTGTTAAACTTAAAGGAAGACTGAACCGTCCTACAGACCATATTTAATCATACGGTACCCTATTATTCCAATAAAACAGCCTTTCAAGTGTCTGTCATAATGATATGACGCCTCTGCTGGCCCCAGACAACCCATAGGATTACATTATCCACAGTCCGAATTGTTACAACCACTGCGCGCGTGGCGGCCATAAGCTTACGTCAAATACGTTCTTGCCACATGGCCCAGCTGTCTAGCCAGTGCTGTGCGGACGGGTGATAGCATGTTGGTATGAATGTTTTAATTCCTCTGTGAACAGTAGATATGCCAAACAAAATCATGCTGAGGCAATAAAAATGCAGAATACTTTTTCTGGCTTACTCTATCAAACTTTACATTTGAATTTGGAATACCAGAACCTTAATTAAAAGCTGAATAATACAGTGTCAGGTAGAGGTGTCTGCAGATGCTGGAACATATTAGTGACGTCAGCGTTTTTGCCGCGGGCTTCTGCTGATCGGGGAAGGGGAATAATTCTGGACTTAAGGGCCAAACCCGGTAACTCTAGCTCTCCTTATTGCGTCATATTACATACGCGCACGATAACAGAACGATGCTCTTTCTTCGCAAAATTGACTCGGTGGGCACCATAGATAATTTTTAGAGAGAAAAGGTATTGAAAAGTGGAAAATTATTTTTGATGTGCGTGTCCTACTTTAAGTGCGCTAACAGAATGGCAAATTGACTTGCTTACTTGTACATAATTTTACAATTATGAAACTATTTTATACCTCAATACTTACCCTGCTCACACAGAGGACCCATATACCTTGTTTTACAACCGTCATCACATATCCCAGTCATTGGATTACAAGTTCCAGTGCCACTGCAGTGCTGGCTACAGTCCTCATTACAGTTTAGACCATACTTGTTAACGCGTCATAAGTGTGGAATGGAACAGCTTGGGCGAAACCATTATGGAATTTTAAACACTGGTGATTACAGCATCTCCTCCAGTGATGGGAATGCGAATGGAAATTGCAGCATTTTCACAAACACCTCTAAAGGCTGTCTCAATATCTCAATGAACTCGCCCGACTGCCGACTGGCGGCAGCGGATTGTCCAATACATCTACAAATTTCTCATCCGGATGAGCCAATCCTTCATCCGGATGAACCGATTACTCTCGCAATCCGTCAATCCGAATACTTCATCCGGATTCGCCTCACCTCTAATAATATGTCTAGCAGCTGTGTTGTTTTGTCTATGAAGTTGCCATGCATTATCCATATTTGACCACCCATATGTTACGATGTAACCTGGATTTGATTTCATATATTGAAAAAAAAAAAAGTTTACCCTAACCAAAGACTGCTTGACAGCATTACTCCTCATGACGACTTTTAAATTTAATCTCCGCGAGATTTAAAGATATTTTAGTTTTGTATTTCTTCACATTCCCTATGCCTGTTTTGACTTTATCTTGCCTAGATATTTCAATGAACAATTACGATTTCCACGACTTGATAAACTTCAATTTATCCGTAATCATTTCGGCCATATGTGTCTCTAGACTTCAGATGAGTAAAGGATTTTGTAATAGTCAATGGATATGAAAATTCACTGACATCTGAATTCGCACTTTCTTTGTGCACTCTAAAGCAGGAAGAAATATGTACAATGTACATGGTATGTCTTGGGAAAGAAAATATCATGAGACGGACAATCAACATAACTCAAAGTGAAACAATAACGTAATGACTTTCATATCTATTAAGCTGAAATTGACCATAAGACACTGTGTTTATTTGCCATACTTCAAACACTCATATACCTACTAACTTGGATGCATATAACTTTTTCGCTATAAACTGATAAAGAGTTTTTCCTCTACTTATACCTTGATGTTCAATATACAATACCAGTCATTACAGCCATTACTATCATAATTGATGTCTAACTTTTTAAAAATTAAGTATGCTAACAGAATGGCGAACTGTCTAGCTTACTTGTACATAATTTTACAATTATGAAACTATTTTAGACCTCAATACTTACCCTGCTCACACAGAGGATCCATATACCCTGTTTTACAACCGTCATCACATATCCCAGTCACTGGATTACACGTTCCAGTGCCATTACAGTGCTGGCTACAGTCTTTGGTACAGTTTAGACCATACTTTTTTGATGAGCAATCTATAGTATCAACAGAAAACGATACGTGAATACATCTTCGTAACCTTCAGTACCTTTTAAGCCTAACAGTTTCGTTCAACCATCTATCCATCCATCCATCCATCCATCCATCCATCCATCCATCCATCCATCCATCCATCCATACAACAGTTCAACCGTTCGTCCGTCCACCCATCTACTCTTCTATCTGCTCGCCCGTCTGCCCGTCATTCTATGTGTGTCAGTCCGTCCAGTCAGCCGGTCAGACGACCAGATCAACCGACCGACCCACAGCCAGCAAGCCAGTCACCCACCCATCCATTCATCCATCCATCCAGCCAGCCAAGTAGACAGACAGACAGACAGACAGACAGACAGACAGACAGACAGACAGACAGACAGACAGACAGACAGACAGACAGACAGAATATATACAGTACAAGCTAACACTGGGTTGAATAGACACACAGAAACCATAAGTATGTAACCCAATTTATAGCTTACCATCATCGCAGAAATCTCCACGTTTTCCAGGAATACAACCATTACAGTGACCGCTCACATGGTGACATGATTGATTTTGGCAGGTACTATTACATTGCTGACTACAGTTGGAACCAAAATACCCATCCAGACATTCTAAAAACGATAATATTACATATCTAAAGACAGCATACGTAAGGTGACTACTACATATTCAGAACTGCCATTCGCTTCAACGAAAGTAGAGAAAGTATTGCGGATTATTATTGCACGTATTTCATACATGTCAAGCAAACAGCGAAGTAAAAAGAACGGAACAAAGAAAGAAAGACAGAGAGAAAGCCAAAAAGAAAGACACTCCGCTAATATACTTGCAGTACTATGATAATGTACACACACACACACACACACACACACACACACACACACACACACACACACACACCACACACACACACACACACACACACACACACACACACGATTTTGACTTAATTGCGCCCCTTGACAAATCATAAAGCCAAAGCCACCTCGGTTGGTAATTTTAAAGGGTGAAATAGATTTACACACTGCGATTAGACAGACTAAGCGACAAAAAAAAAAAAGACAAACAAAGAGAACGGAAGAAACAAGGAACAAGAGAAATAAAATAGGTGAAAACTAGTCTAGTAATTACGAAAGCATGCAAAAAACCGAATCAATACTTTGTTCGCAAAAGTCGCCTCGTTTCCCAGGTATACACCAGTAACAATGACCATTTGTAGGATGACACATTCCATCTTGGCAGTCACTGCTACACTCCTTCGCACAGTCAAAGCCATAGAACTTTTGGGGACATTCTAGAAGTAAAGGAAATGAACTTTTCTTTTTGTTTGTTTTGTGAATAAAACTCGGTCAGTGCATTTCCAGGGGATTTATCTAAATTTGAACGGACGGCTTTGACTAGGAATATTTCAACACACAACGAAATGTAAACAAAAATGTGGAGGTTTTTCTGGACACAGTAATCATGGAATAATACAAGGTTGGTAACTGATATGATAAAAGGCAGCAGTATGTACTTTTTAAATTATTATTTGCTATTCTCATAAAAAAGTATCAAACAGCAGCTGTGCAGCTTCCCATACATTTATTTATTTTAAAATTATATTTAAAAAACATTTTTTTAGACACATTAGAGAGAATGCCATGGCTTTACAAATAAAAAGGCATGCATGACAAACAGATAAAGAGCAAAGTATGACATATTGCAACTGCTCATTACTTACTCTGTCACCCACTCCTCCTCCCGTTTTCTTCTTCAACTTCACCTCCGGTACTTGTGTGACACTATTTCTTCTTATCAGAAAGATTTTGTACATACAGTGACTTTGATAAAATTAACTTTTTGAGTTTGAAAAATGAAAACGAAATCAACGATAGAGTAAAGACATGTCATTGATATTGTCTTACTTGCATGTTTGATCTTATATTTCGCGTTTAATTGGCATGATGCCGGTCTTGCATGTGCAAAGAAAAGATTAAAAAANCACACGCGCACACACACACACACACACACACACACACACGATTTTGACTTAATTGCGCCTCTTGACAAATCATAAAGCAAAAGCCACCTCGGTTGGTAATTTTAAAGGGTGAAATAGATTTACACACTGCGATTAGACAGACTAAGCGAGAAAAAAACCAAGAGAAATAAAATAGGGGAAAACAAGTAAATACGATAGCAAGCAAAAAACCGAATCAATACTTTGTTCGCAAAAGTCGCCTTGTTTCCCAGGTATACACCAGTAACAATGACCATTTGTAGGATGACACATTCCATCTTGGCAGTCACTGCTACACTTCTCCGCACAGTCAAAGCCATAGAACTTCTGGGGACATTCTAGAAATAAAGGAGATAAAATTTTCTTTTTGTTTGTGTTGTGAATAAAACTCGGTCAGTGCATTTCCAAGGGATTTATCTAAACTTAAACAGACGGCTTTGACTGGGAATATTTCAACACACTACGAAATGTAAACAAAAATGTGGAGGTTTTTCTGGACACAGTAATCATGGAAAAATACAAGGTTGGTAACTGATATGATAAAAGGCAGCAGTATGTACTTTTTAAATTATTATTTGCTATTTTCATTTAAAAAAAAGTATCAAACAGCAGCTGTGCAGCTTCCCATACATTTATTTATTTTAAAATTATATTTAAAAAACATTTTTTTAGACACATTAGAGAGAATGCCATGGCTTTACAAATAAAAAGGCATGCATGACAAACAGATAAAGAGCAAAGTATGACATATTGCAACTGCTCATTACTTACTCTGTCACCCACTCCTCCTCCCGTTTTCTTCTTCAACTTCACCTCCGGTACTTGTGTGACACTATTTCTTCTTATCAGAAAGATTTTGTACATACAGTGACTTTGATAAAATTAACTTTTTGAGTTTGAAAAATGAAAACGAAATCAACGATAGAGTAAAGACATGTCATTGATATTGTCTTACTTGCATGTTTGATCTTATATTTCGCGTTTAATTGGCATGATGCCGGTCTTGCATGTGCAAAGAAAAGATTAAAAAAAAAATATGCTGGTTTGTTTTCCTCCACTACGATTGGCATCAGGCTACAAAAAAGCCAAATAGCCAAATGAGTGACCTTTAGAGCAAACATAGTCCTGTCACAAAAACCTGTCTTTAATAATTATAGCTACACTAAAATTGTACTGATGAACTAATACACATTTTGTTTGTAGATCGCACCGGACGTTCCAAATGTATATAGCACACTTTGAATAAAACGTGTGTGAAGAGGAGGGTGACGGCGAGACACAACTACAGCTTAATATGTTCCTATTATCTTCCATCACCTTCTCCACTGTCACCTCCCTCTCTACTCTGTTGATAATGCTAAAATTAATAATCTACATCTGATAAATCGAGGTGGAATTAACTTTTTATAAATAAAACAAAAAACAAAAATAATAACTATACTAAGCTCAAGTTCCCTAGGTCCAAATAAACATAAACACACACACACACACACACACACAACCACACACACACACACGCACGCACACATGCACACACACACACACACACACACACACACATGCACACACGCACGCACACATGCACACACACACACACATGCACACACACACACACACACACACACACACATGCACACACGCACGCACACATGCACACACACACACACATGCACACACACACACACACACACACACACACATGCACACACGCACGCACACATGCACACACACACACACATGCACACACACACACACACACACACACACACATGCACACACGCACGCACACATGCACACACACACACACATGCACACACACACACACACACACACACACACATGCACACACGCACGCACACATGCACACACACACACACATGCACACACACACACACACACACACACACACATGCACACACGCACGCACACATGCACACANTATCAAACAGCAGCTGTGCAGCTTCCCATACATTTATTTATTTTAAAATTATATTTAAAAATCATTTTTTAGACACATTAGAGAGAATGCCATGGCTTTACAAATGACAAACAGATAAATAGCAAAGTATGACATATTGCAACTGTTCATTACTTACTCTGTCACCCACTCCTTTAACTTCACCTCCTGTACTCGTGTGATACTATTTCTTCTTACCAGAAAGACTTTGTACATACAGTGACTTTGATAAAATAAACTTTTTTTGAGTTTGAAAATTAAAAACGAAATCAACGATAGAGTAATGACATATCACTGAGATAGAGCCTTAGTTGCAAGTTCAGTCTTTTATTTCGCGTTCAGTTGTCCTGATGCCGGTCTTGCATGTGCAAACAAATGATAAAAAAGTTTCTGTCTGTTTTCCTACACTTATTTCGATCTCAGGCTACAAGAAAGCCATATGAATGACTTCTAGAACAAACATAGCCCTGTTGCAACGACCTTCTTTTACTCTAGCCACAATAATGCTGTGCTGATTAATGAATACATATATTTTTGTTTTTTGAGCTCACCCTGGACGTACCAAATGTAGGGAGCACAGACTGAATAAAAATGGTGATCGAAGAGGAGGACTACTTCAAGACCCTGTTTCAGGGCTACGTTCTTTTTTTTTTTTCCGGCAATTTGATAAAATGGGAAGCCACACCCCTTCAGTAGCAAAGGAAGCATCAGTCTTTAGGCTGGCCAGGATGGCTGCGATTAGTGCGGGAGAGGCAGGAAACAATGCACTGACTTGCGAATGGTGTTTTGCTATACTTAAATATTTGACTCAATCATTAGCATAGAGACCCATGTTGATTCTAGTCACATCCTTCTTTAACACACGGCCGTTGATAAGATGTTCCACTAACACATTTGAAACCGTAGAAAGTTGTTACTAAACTGCGGACCTTTTTCTTCCGGCTTTGTACCGAAAGCGACACATTTCTAACAAACCTGTGGCATGCACCAATCAAAAGCGTACCCTCTGCTTACGACTGTCCACAGAAAACAAGAAAGGGTTATGGCTTCCAATTTTGTCAAATTGCAAGAATTAAACAAACGCAGCCATACTGAGCTGAAGAATATGCCTTTACGTGTAGAAGTAGAACAAAATTATCAAAGACACACGACAATCATGTAACTACATTTAACGTTAAAAAAAAAATGTTAGCCATACAGGGACATGAGCATAGCTAGCCTGATTTGTTTTTGTTTTTGTGGGAGAGGAATGGGTAATAATCATGTAGTTACATCCAACGAGTGTTTTGGGGGAGAGGGGGGCCAAAATGTACACATACTATCTTTTGGTTTGCTCATAGTTTCTATATTTTGTTTTCGACATTTTTTTTTATTTTGCTATAGTAAGTGTCAAAGAACTTTCGTTCTATACATTCATACTTTACATAACACACAACAGCTTATCATGATAAAAACAAAACATAAGTATAAAAAGTATGAGAAATATAAAACAAACAGTAACAATGTGTGTGTGTGTGTGTGTGGAGAGGGGGTGGGG
>JAWQUT010000861.1:40369-61814 GCA_033807755.1 Ellobium chinense
ACTTATGACATACTGGCTCTTCACAAACACTCAGTCCTGATCACACTTCATCCGCTGGTGTAATTTTACAAGATGTCCTCGGGATATTGTACCCCACTATCTATGTTCTATCAAGGTTTAATAAGGTTTATTGAACAACACGCCCAAATCACAAAAAAAAAAAAAAACCTATTATGGGCATACACTGTAGCAAATAAGAGTACAGATAGAACATCTACAATTCATCAGTAAATAGAGTAAGATATCATTCAATCTAGTCGACACATCAGTCCATCGCTCATTCATTCTATTGATCAATCAGTTGGTCATTAACAAATTTGCATACTCAGCATCTCCTTTGCCATTGTTGCAGTGTCAGTGGTCTTACAAAAAAACCAGACACTCCACTATTCCTGTAGCATATATAATACTACGCCTAGGGCTGATCCACCAGAACTGGCCAAAATATCACAGTAAATAATCTTGAGGAGGAAAAAAGGACAGTCACTGTTGATGGTAGCCTTGAGATAAGCGTACTTCGAAAATCAATCAAAGGAGATAAGATGCTTGAAAATTTGACTCGTCTAGAGTTATGCTCCCTAGGCTATACACAATCCAGCATTGCAGACCTTATTCCGTTATAGATTTGCAATAACGTTGGCCGAGTCTGCTGTACTGGGACTTCTTTGAGCCACTGCATTTAAAAACATTGTATACGTGAATCTGTTTTCATTGCACTGAGAGAAAATTGTTTGGTTTTGACGTGAAATGCATATGTAAAAGCCCAGCTGACCAAACTTCCTGTTTCTCATTTCCATCGTCATCGTCCTTGAGTTTTGGGTTTTGTTTGTTTTCTAATGAATGTTGTGGTTTCGGCATTTCAACAGATTTGCTTTAATTTCTCGAGCTGCAGCATTAGACCGGGATCACAACATATATCCCCCCCCCCCCNCACCTTTTTTTTTTTCATTTTCACAGTCTGTCGACTTGTCTGCAGCAGCAGAAAGGGATCACAAAAATATATCCGCGTTTTTGTTCCTTATTTTCACAGTCAGCCAACTTGCCAACTTTCACCTTACAAGTCGTGATGTGAATGGAACTGAAGTGTATTCCTATTCAGAGCCAGGCAACACTGTAGCTATATACAGTGTCACATCTGTACCTGTGAATCTGTATGTTTCCAGTGTAGAGGTCGTGGGGAAATTTGTATTCAATTCCCATACCAATAATGCTCTTAGTTTATGTGAAGTGGAAATCTATAGCGGTAAGTTGTGATGGGCTACTTAACCTACCACTGTTGCTGATTGCTTCTTCTAACCACTTCCCTTTATCGTCTGCTAACAATCTTGAAATCTTTGACAGCAAAGGATTATACTGTTTACCCATTACAGCAGATGAGAATAGGTATCTGAAATATGTACAGCAACGATGTAATAAGTAACCCTAGCTGTGCTTTATTATTTTATTTCCTCGTTATAATATAGGCTATTTGCACAAAAACATTCCTCATAAAATTATGTTGATTTCGTTTCTGGGTCTAATGTAGATAATATACTACTAATAAGCATTATTGCCTATGTGGTTTTAACTATCTGAGGTGTCCCCGTGTCAGCGGGAAAAAAAATACTCTCCGGACTTAGAGTATTCCAGCATGGGGAAATAATTCCAGAAGTGTTACAAGGAAAATAACACTGCAAGTAGGCAAATATCACTGTCTTTACAGAAGGTTTAAATAAATCTCCTTGGAGAATTATCTACCCTCTACAGCTTCTCAGTAGACTGATACATGGAAAGGGAAGATACGATGTTACTAAACTCTCCGACTTTATGTAATGGCGTTGGACTGGCTTCTCTGTATTGGGGACCACAAAACCGTTAGTAACTGAACCATTTTAGTCTCAATAACATGTTGCTGATCATCCCAAAATCCCTTTTATTGCCATCATTCCTCCCCCATCACATCTACCACCACCATCATCACTACCACCACTACTACCACCACCACCACCTCTTCCACTGTAAGTCTGGTAATACTACTATGATTAATTAATATTGATGTCGCTGTGCTGCTGCTGCTGTCAAATTGCTGTTTCGACTATTGATGCTGCTACTGCTGCTGCTGCTGTGTCACTGAAAGCATTACTACTACCATGAGCACTTCCACGACTATCACTGCTATAAAAGCAAGAATATTTCAACTAAAAATAAATAATTACGACAAAAAGGTGACAGAGACTAATGCACACTTTTACACGCTGTATCCCTGTGGCTGTATCCCTGTGGCTGTATCCCTGTGGCTGTATCCCTGTGAGTGATTCCACTCTTCCATTGACTGATTATTAGTGTCTCCATGTTTCCTATAGCAAAATTTAATGAATCCTATTTTATAAGGTTAAGCTTGTTCGGGAAATATTAAATTCAGTGTTACTAGTGAGAGCGTGATTTAGATCTAAAACGGAGACATTTCGCATAGTTAATGCTCTGAAGATGATTTCTGCAGAGTTCAAATAATTGTGTACCCAAAATATTACTGAAGAAATAGGTTACAACTGGATGGCTGGAATTTTCTAGATTCTGCCGCTAAAGCAGTGCGTCATATGACACTGTTTCTAAAATGAGATATTTAGACGTGGAATACCACTTCAGTTGCTTTCCTTTTCTGAGGAAAAAAAAGGGCCGGCATGAAAATGTTCTGGATGAACGAATTCGGGCAGCTCTTCCTTGGGTGTCGTGGTCAACTGGTCTACTACACCTCTTCTGACTAGGGTCTGTTACTGACGAATGATATTCACTGATGTTTGGAGCAGTCCATACTTTTTCTTATAATACACAAATGACTAAATGTATATTATATTTTTGCTTCGTTGCTTCATTCATTATCCAAGGATGCATTTGTTACAGGGCCTCCTTTCTTATACTACACATACGGCCAGATGAATTTAGAACAGTCGATACGGGGCCTTTTTTTTTTCTTATAATACACAGATAACCAGATGTAGATAATATTTCTGCTTAGTTGTTTCAGTCATTATCTATGAATGCATTTGTGAGTTGTTTATTTGCTGTATTATAGCTGTGTACTAGTCATTACCAACAAACAATGTAACAGCCATGGGCAAAAGACAACCGGGGACTTTATTTGTGTGCTGTGAAGTCAAACAGCAAAATGTATAAACAGTTGTTTGACCTTGGTTTCAGAGACCCATTACCTGTCCAAGCACACAAGACAGTTGTCTGCCACAATAATGCTATTTTTAACAAAAGCAAAGGAAAATTCGGCAGGGCAGAGCATTTTCCCGTTATAACAAATAGTTCCAAAGCATATTATATCATTATCACGTCAAGTGCAATTCTTGTTTCCCTCGAGAAAAAAATATAACAAATTAGACTATAAGAGAATAACTTTCATACTAATAATATATTATTTATTTATTTATTTATTTATTTATTTATTTATTTATTTATTTATTTATTTATTTATAGATGTAGGTTTACTATCTCCAGTCTTTCCTGATCGGTGCTTTTGTTTAATGTGAATAATTTCTAAGACCTCAAATCTTCTGACCGCATCTTTTAGAATGGGCAAATAGAAATAAGTGTTAATACATGCAGACTATTTCAATGTGTTCCTTTTTTTTTTCATGTTTCCCGCCGTAGTGTGTTTCCTTACAGGCATTGCTGTGTAATGGTAACTGTGGTATTTAATATTAGCACTTTTACAATATTATATATAACGTAAAACGACGACGTAGATAAAGATACAGCAATCACTCACTTTCTCTCTTTCTTTCTCTCTCTCTTTCTCCCTCTTTCTCCCCCTCTCTCTTTTTCGCTTCTTTGTTGATGAGTTTAATTTTTGTTCTTTACTTGTTTCAGTCTATATTACCGTTATTTAAATAGAAAATAGTGATTAAAATGTTTTCTGTGATTATGTTACATAGTACAGTAAAGAAATTACAAAAGCAATAAAAGCAACAGAAACAAAAAATGTCTACATGTTGCCCCCCTGTCCCCCTCCCTAAAAACACGCATTGGATATAGGTGCGACATTAACCACTCCCTCGCATACATCCCCAGCCCTGAATGACCCATATTTTTTAATCTTATTATTTAGGCTAAATGTATATGGTTACATATCTGTATGTATGTATGTATGTATGTATGTATGTATGTATGTATGTATGTATGTATGTAGTATGTATGTATGTATGTATGTATGTATGTATCTAAGGTTACGAAGTAGATGACAACTATAGACTAGTAATACACTCAAAGGTAAACTGGGGCCGCTCTGACTTTGTGGAGCTGAATGAACTTTGCATTAAATTTGGCTACAAACTTCTGCACAATCAAGAGAACAAACAATTCCGCCTCTTACTGCCAGAAGACGAGGAAATCTCTTTAGCTACCAGCGACATCAAATACATAATGAAATACTTCAAAAGGAAGGAGATTGAGAAGGATATCACGCACTGGGCCTCACTCAAACAGCAAGGAACGATATTACAAAGAACATCAGATGTAAGAGACAGAGCATCATCAGCAATTTTCAACAACATCAGCATAAGCGACAGAGTCGTTCAATTTGCCGTGAAAGGACGTCTCCAACTATTAGAAACAAACGCCGTCCTAAACACGTACTATCCCAATACCTACCCTCGCTCATGTACGATCTGCAACCATCCTCATGATACCAACTCACACATTCTTAACGGGTGCCAGAAATTCAAGGGTATGTACACCGAACGCCACGACAGGATAGTCAAGCACATCTACGACATCCTGTTACGTAAGCACGGAAATGACAATAACTGCACCATCACAACCAACAAACGAATAGTCATCAACAGCAACAACAACAACTTTCCTGACAAACCGGGCATATGCATTAGAGACAATCGAACAAGGAAAGCGTTCGGTGTAGAAGTATCAACACCATTTGATACCTTCATTGACATCTGCTACCATGAAAAATTCGTTAAGTACACCCAGCTCAACGACGCCCTTAACGACCAGGGGTATAACACAAAGACCATCATTATTATCATAGGATCCCTAGGAACTGTGCACAGGAGAGCTGAATCTGGACTGAAGATGCTTGGACTGTCCAACTCTGAGGCATCGGCCTGTTGCAAATACATCAGCATCAGTGCAGTTATAGGCTCGTACAGAGTTTGGAAAAGACGATTGACAGTTAAGCCAGCTGGCAATATCGAGTAGTACGTGTACATACAATTCCGGATCGATTCGGTTTGTAAATCGAACATGTACTCAATAAAGTTCTTGAGATATGTATGTATATGTGTGTATGCGTTTGTGCGTCTGTGGGTGTAAGTGTGTATCAGTGTGTGTGTGTGTGTGTGTGTGTGTGTGTGTGTGTGTGTGTGTGTGTGTGTGTGTGTGTGTGTGTGTGTGTGTGTGTGTGCGTGTGTGTGTGTGTGTGTGTGTTATCCTGAGAGCCTTGATAAGGCATGTGCACTATGTAACAATCCTAATGATACAGATTCTCATATTTTAAATGGCTGTCAACAATTTAGAGGAATGTATTCATAGAGGCATGACAGAATTGTGAATTATGTATTTGACATATTACATGCTAAACTTAAGAGTGAGAGCTGTATCCTATACAATAATAGACGCATACCAGTAAGTAACAGTAACATCCCAAATAGGCCAGACATATGTATCATGGATGAAAGAACAAAAAGCAGCATTCATTATTGAAGTTTCTGTGCCATTTGACAACTTCATTGACCTATGTTTCCATGAAAAAATGTTAAAATATATATCTCTTAACAAAGAACTAAACGACAAGGGATATAATTGTAAAATAGTTGTGTTGATTGTCGGGTCTTTGGGGACAGTACATAAGAAGACAGCATCAGGGCTGAAAATGCTTGGTTTCTCGAATAGAGAAGTAAGAAATATGTGTAATTATATTAGTATTAGTGCTATTATTGGATCATTTAGAGTGTGGGAGAGGACATTGTTTGTTAAGTAATAGTTATATCTATCTAATTGCTTACTTGATTACATATCATTGGATTGTTCATGGTATATAAGAAGTCAAGTATCAATAAAGTTCTTGAGATGTGTGTGTGTGTGTGTGTGTGTGTGTGTGTGTGTGTGTGTGTGTGTGTGTGCGCGCGCAAAGAATGAACAGTAGCAATACGTCCTACTTTACTCTTTATCTGTTTGTCATCATGTTATTTCATTTGTAATGGCATGGCATTCTCCCTAATGTGTCTACGAAGAAACAAAAAATAATTTTTATGACTGTCTCTGAAGTATAATTTTAAAATAAAAAAAAAATTATCGGAAGCTGCACAGCTGCTGTTTCCTACTTTTTATGAGAATAGTAAATGATAATTAAAAAAAAATAAAAACTCCTGCCCTTTTTTCATATCAGTCACCAACCTTGTATTTTTCCATGATTACTGTGTCCAGAAAAACACATTTTTGCTTACAGTTCGTAGTGTGTTGAAATATTCCTATCCAAAGCCGTCCGTTTAAATCTAGATAAATCCCCTGGAAATGCACTGGCCGAGTTTTATTCATAACACACACACAAAAAAAAAGACAATTTTATTTCCTTTATTTTCAGAATGTCCCCAGAAGTTCTATGGCTTTGACTGTGCGGAGAAGTGTAGCAGTGACTGCCAAGATGGAATGTGTCATCCTACAAATGGTCATTGTTACTGGTGTATACCTGGGAAACAAGGCGTCTTTTGCGAACAAAGTATATGTCCGGTTTTTTGCTTGCTTTCGTAACTACTTGTTTTCCCCTCCTTGTTTCTCTTGTTCCTTGTTTGTCCCATTCTCTTGTTTTTCTTTTTTTCTGTCTGTCTATATCTTTGTATTTATGTCTGTCTATCGCATGTCAATCTATTTCACCCTTTAAAATTATCAACCGAGGTGGTTTGTCCTTTATTATTAATATGATTTTTCAAGTGGCGCAACTAAGTCAAAATAGTGTGTGTGTGTGTGTGTGTGTGTGTGTGTGTGTGTGTGTGTGTGTGTGTTTGTATGTGTTTGTGTTTGTGTATGTGTATGTGTGTGTGTATGTGTGTGTGTGTGTGTGTGTGTGTGAAGATTATCATGGTACTACAGGTATATTATCGGAGTGTCTTTCTTTCTGTCTTTCTGTCTTTCTTTCTTTTTTCCGTTCCTTTTACTTCGCTGTTTGCTTGTCATGTATGAAATGCAGTACCTGCAATAATAATCTGCAATACTTTTTTATTTTCGTTGAAGTGAATAGCAGTTCTGAATATGTATTATTCACCTTACGTATGCTGTCAATAAATATGTAATACTGTACTATCGTTTCTAGAATGTCTGGATGGGAATTTTGGTACCGACTGTAGTCAGCAATGTAATAGTACCTGCCAAAATCAATCATGTCACCATGTGAGCGGTCACTGTAATGGTTGTATTCCTGGAAAACGTGGAGATTTCTGCGATGATGGTAAGCTATAAATTGGGTTAGATATGGTTTCCGAGTGTCTGTTATCTCAGTGTTAGCTTGTACTGTATATAGTCTGTCTGTCTGTCTGTCTGTCTGTCTGTCTGTCTGTCTGTCTGTCTGTCTGTCTGTCTGTCTGTCTGTCTGTCTGTCTGTCTGTCTACTTGGCTTGCTGGCTGGCTGGTTGGCTGACTGGTTGGCTGGATAAATGGATGGATAGATGGATGGGTGACTGGCTGGCTGCTGACAGACACACAGACAGAATAATGCAGACGGGCGAGCTAACAGAAGAGTGGATGGGTGGATGAGTGGACGGGCAGACGGTTGAACTGTCAAATGGATGGATGGATGGATGGATGGATGGATGGATGGATGGATGGATGGTTGGTTGGTTGGTTGGTTGGTTGGTTGGTTGGTTGGTTGGTTGGTTGGTTGGTTGGTTGGTTGGTTGGTTGGTTGGTTGGTTTGGTTGGTTTGGTTAGTTTGGTTGAACGAAACTGTTAGGTTTAAAAAGTACTGAACGTTAAGAAGATGTATTCATGTACCGTTATTCTCTGATACTATAGATTGCAGATCAAAAATGTATGGTCTGAATTGTACCAAAAACTGTAGCCAGCACTGCAGTGGCACTGGAACTTGTAATCCAGTGACGGGGACATGTAATGACGGTTGTAAAACAGGGTATATGGGTCCTCTGTGTGATCAGGGTAAGTATTGAGGTCTAAAATAGTGTCATAATTGTAAAATTCTGTACAAGTAAGCATATTCTGTTATCATACTTAATAAACAAAAAGTTAGGCACCAATTAAAAGTAATGGCTGTAATGACTGGTATTGTATATAGAACATCAAGGTATAAGTAGAGGAAAGACTCCCATCAGTTTGTAGTGAATAACTTATATTCAGTCAAGTTAGTTGGTATTTGAGTGTTGCCAGTATGGCAAATAATCACAGTATCTTATGGTCAATTTTAGCGGAATAGACATTAAATTCATTATGTTCTTGTTTCACTTTGTGTTATGTTGATTGTTCCGTTTCATGATATTTTCTTTCCAAGACATACCATGTACCTTGTACATATTTCTTCTTGCTTTGAATGCACAAAGAAAGTGCGAGTTTAGATGTCAGTCAATTTTGACGTCCATTGACTTTATATTCTTGCTGACAGCTAAAGATATGTATGTCTTAAGTCAGTCGGATATGATATAAAACGATTACGTCCTTTTTGTGTTTTGTGGGATTTAGTATGGGCTGTCTTATTAGCAAAATATTCCAACGACTGAGTGTGTTGTATGGAAAACAGAGGCCTGCGTGTAATAACGACGAAGATAGTCGTTTGTAGATAAAAAAAAAAACATCTGGTGAGAGACAGTCGACGGGATGTTACAGTACAATACGTTGCAACATGTATTACTATCACGCTGCCGTGACAAAAAGACTCTCAACACTAGCATACTTTTGATCCACTCCACATACCCATGTTCTACCATGAGTTTTTTTTCCTTCTCTGTACAACCTCAAAACTTATGGAGTCTATAATGAGAATTTTCCCTTCCTCCCTAATCAATCGTGTTTCCAAAAATTCCGAGTCTGTTACACATTTATCCTCGGAAATATACGGAAACGTTTGGGATTGACTCTAGGTGTACCCCTAAGGAGCATTGCCGGTACATAAAACTAAATGCTGGAATTAAGATGCAGAATTAATGATCTGCAACTTTCATTTGTTCATGCTGTTTCGTAGTGTGCTTCCAGCCAACAATCCCTGAGTAAGGTTGCTTGTATTAAAACCGGAACAAATAGACGTTTCATGCAAAACACTGGTTGCAAAATGGACACTATTGTTTTCTGGTTCTTCCCTGTAAATTTGTTGCTGTTGTTGTTTTCTTTCGTTATTGTTAATAAGTGGCGAAATATCATAGGAGGTGCCAATGAAGCATGTTCTTCCATATAATGAAGACACATCACAAATGAAAGCTGTTCTCGATTGTATATATTTTTAGACTGTCCCTCGACGACATTTGGTGCTAATTGTACAAGGACATGTAACAGTACATGCCAAAGTCAGTTATGTCATCCCGAGACTGGCAGTTGCTATATCTGCATACCAGGGAAACAAGGACCTTTCTGTGACCAAAGTAAGCTCGAAACATGTCTTGCTACACTGGTTAGGCTGCATGGCTGCCTGCCCTCCTACCTGCCTGACTGCCTGCATGTCTGAATATTCTGTCTGTCTGTCTGTGTGTCTGTCTGTCTGTTTGCCTTTCTGTCTGTCTGTCTGTTTCTGTTTTAATCTCATTTCCTACCTGCCAGCTCTGAATTTCTACTTTCATATCATTTAGTTTTGAATATCTTGCGATCATTAAGTTGTTATTAATTTTATGTGTTTATCAATGTTGGTAGTTGGTTGGTTGGCGCTAATGATATCTACGTCCCCAAGAGAGAATACTATACTGAGACCTGCAAAATATTTTCTACAGATGTAGAACATCAGAGATTAGATGTTGAAATACGATCTAATTTATATGCATTTGAGTATAACTCTCCTTTTCTTTTAGCTCTGTTAAATGTGTCTCTTTGTCTTAGACGCCCTGTATACTGCTGTTTATCTGTATTCGAGTGTGTCCCTGTCGGTCTACAGGTTTTCTGATTTATTTGGGTGCATGGAAAAATCTACAGTGCTGTGAGCTGGCCTGTTTAGGTGCTGATTGATATACCCGCCTGTTCTTTATTGGATGTTTCTCGCCCTTGTTGTGTGAGAAATAATGCTTGTGTTTCTATTGCGTAGTGCTTTTCTAAAATTGTATTCCTGTAAAAGTTAACAAAGATATTTACATTAATGATGTTCCTAAGTCTCATTTTCAAAAAAAAAAACAACAACAACAACAACAAAAAAGAACTCCACAGACACCACAGTCATTAATGATCCCGATAGACCACATCAGTCAACATATATTGCTGCCATAATCTACGCTTACAGTTGTGGTCATCATCTAATCTTTGATGATACTGGAATTAAGATATTCAACACAAGCGGAATGTAATAAACACATAAAACTTTAATATCCACAGATTTCCAAAACGTTCGAACACCGGGTTCTTCTTCAGGGCTAGTAATAAAAAAAAATGATGTTTTTCTAGGAAATAATTTCGTATTTTTTGACGTCTCCATATAGGACAACCTCTCTAGGTGACTACAAATACCACCAGCAATCACCATCACTACCACCACCACCACCACCACCACCACAACCACCGTGAAACTGCAACCACCCAAAGTTACCAAGGAATTAACTTAAGCAAAATAACATAGACTAAGATGAAAAGCTTTACCGTGACATTTCTAAAACTACAGTATAACTGAATTCTCAAACCCCTTGATAATGAAATCAATATACAACAAATAGTGCACGCTTTTGAATTGTACATGCGAGCGAGGTATTATAGTGTTTTTATTTTCTCTTTACTAGACTGCGACGCAAGCTACTATGGTCAAAACTGCAGTTTTAAATGTAATCAGGGCTGTGGAGGAAATGGAAGTTGTGATGAACAGAATATGACATGTTCTTATGGTTGTCGACCGGGGTATACGGGCCTATGGTGTGAGAATGGTATGTGAATTGTATTGCATAATGAGTGTAGTTAAGTGCGGTATGCACCAAACATTCACTTGGCAGATTCAGATATTTGGAGGAGGGGTAAGAGGAGGAGGAAAATTAGTAGTAAGCGTGTTGTGGTGGAAAAAAATGTCTTATTGTTTTTAGTGCCCGTTAATTCTGTCCTATTAGTTATAGGCTTTACATATTATAGATTAAGAGAGAGTTAGGGTTGCCCTGAAATGAATCGTTTTATTTTCTATGTTGTGAAAGTAAAATCTAGCCGGGCTAAGAATAATGTGTGTTTCAATCAAATGTGCACACGTCTGTCTGGCTTTGTGTAAAAACAATTACACAATGTTGGAGTTTTATTTGATTGTTGAGTGTCTGCGGTTTTTTTATATTTTATCTTGTTTGCCTGCTTTCTTTCTTTCTTTCTTTCTTTCTTTCTTTCTTTCTCCCATTCTTTTTACTTCGCTGTTTGCTTGTTATGTATGAAATACCTGTAATAATAATCCGAAATACTTTCTTTACTTTCGTTGACGTGATTGGCAGTTCTCAATATATATTATTCCCCTTGTTTATGCTGTCATTATAATTGTCATACCATCATTTCTAGAATGTCGGCTGGGGTATTTTGGTACTAACTGTAGTCAGCAATGTAACAGTGCCTGCCAAAATGGCAGTTGTCACATAGACAATGGTCACTGTTATGGTTGTATCCTTGGGAAACTTGGAGAATTCTGCGATAAAGGTAAGCTATAAATTGGGTTAGATATGGTTTTCAATATGTGTGCTCATCCCTGTGCCAACTTGTAACGTATATATATTATCTGTCTGTCTGTCTGTCTGTCTGTCTGTCTGTCTGTCTATCTGTCTGTCTGTCTGTCTGTCTCTCTCTCTGTCTGTCTGTCTCTCTGTCTGTCTACTTGGCTGGATGGCTGGCTGGCTGGACGGACTAACACACAGAATGACGGGCAGATGGGCTTGCAGACAGAAGAGTAGATGGATGGATGTGCGGACGGAGAGACGATTGAACTGTCATATGTATGGATGGATGGATGGATGGATGGATGGATGGATGGATGGATGGATGGATAGATGGATGGATGGATGGATGGATGGATGAATGGATGGATGGACGGATTAATGTTTGAACTAAAATGTTAGGTTCAAAAAGTATTGAACGTTAAGAAGATGTATTGACATATCGTTTTCTTTTGATACTACAGATTGCCCATCAAAAATGTATGGTCTAAACTGTACCAAAAACTGTAGCCAGCACTGTAATGACACTGGAACTTGTAATCCAGCAACTGGCACATGTATTGACATGTAATGACGATTGTAAAACAGGTTATACGGATTCTCTTTGTGATAAGGGGAAGTATTGAGGTCTAAAATAATTTCATAATTGTAGAATTCTGTACAAGTAAGCAAGACAGTTCGCCATTCTGTTAGCATACTTAATAAAACAAAGTTCGACACCAAGTACGATAGTAACGACTGTAAGGACTGGTATTGTATATTGAACATCTCAGTATTGGTAGAGGAAAGACTTATATTCACCCAAGTTAGTAGGTATTTGAGTGTTTGAAGTATGGCAAATAATCACAGTGTCTTATGGTCAATTTTAGCTAAATAGATATTAAATTCATTATGTTATTGTTTCACTTTGAGTTATGTTGATTGTCCGTCTCATGACATTTTCTTTCCCAAGACATACCATGTACATTGTACATATTTCTTTCTGCTTTAGGGTGCACAAAGAAAGTGCGAATTCAGATGTTAGTGAACTTTGACGTCCATTGACTATAACAAAATCCTTCATTGATTTGAAACCTAGATACATATGTGGCCGAAATAATAACGGATAAATTGATTTGTATCAGTTCGTGGAAATCGTAATTGTTCGCAAAAGTATCTAGGCAAGATAAGGTCAAAAAGGCACCGGGGATATAAAGAAATACAAAACTAAAATGTCTCTAAATCTCGCGGAGATCAAATTAGAAAGACGTCATGATGAGTAACGCTGTCTAGCAGTCGCTGGTTAGGGCAACTTTTTAAAAAATAATAATATGTATTTAATCAAATCCAGGTTACATTGTAACATATAAGTGGTCAAATATTGATAATGCATGGCAACTACATAGACAAAACAACACAACTGCTAGACATGTACCACTCTCTGAGGTCATGACTAATCTATAAGGTAGTCGTAATCTAAGTTTGTTGCTTACATCGAATTTTTTCGGGGGCCGAATTTCTTGCAGGCCTTATGAGAAAACAGTTTCCTCTTGACGCCACCGGTTTGTTCTTCCTACTTTCTTCCTATCTTTGAACATCTTCATGGCAAAAATACAGTGGATTTATTACGTTTTACATTTTCCGGTTCGTGACTTACTTCCGTTAGGTATGTTATGTCATCCTGTTTACGAAATAACCTCGATCAAAATTTTCGCTTACTTAGTTTCTTATTCATTAACTGACCGAGTGAATAATATACTTTATATTCTTGCTGACAGCTAAAGATGTGTATGTTTTCCAATAATGAGTCGAATACAATGATGTCTTAACGTGAAGCTTTTCGATGGCTTATGAAGTCTCATGATCGCAAGGGCTCGGCACCTCACAGCCAGTCAGAAATGATATAAAATGATTACGTCCTTTCTGTGTTTTGTGGGATTTAGTATGGACTGTCTTATTAGCATAATATTCCAACGACTGAGTGTGTTATATGGACACCAGAGGCCTACCATGTAATAACGACGAACAGAGTCGTTTGGTAGAGTAAAAAAACATCTGATGAGAGACAGTCGACGGGATGTTATAGTACAATAAGGTGCAACATGTATTACTATCACGCTGCCGCATTGAGGCTCCAGAGTTCTAGTTCTCTAAACTGCTCTTCTTTGAGCCTGCCAACTCTTCACTTATTGATACAATAATTTTCTCACTTTTAAGCTGGGCGGTAGGGGCGGGGCCTGACTCTGTAAATGGTGTCACCTTATACATCTTGATGACTATGATAGGTTTCTCAGTCAACGCCATGTGCACGTATTTTCCAGTGGCATATACTTTTATAAATTTACCTCTTGAACAATTGGAAAAGGTGGGTAGTGCGATAACACTTTTCCACCTATATAATGCGAACAGTAGATTATATCAGGATATGCCTTTAACATGGTTGTTGTGACCTGCTACATTATATATTACGTTTTTGATAACATTAAGTAAACTTGGCGAAATTTAAGTGACTAATGAAGACTTGAGGAAACTGTTAAGCGTGTAGCAACCACATTTTCAGTATCTGCATTATTATTTGACTGTAAATAACACGTATTATGAGTATTAGTGTGATTGCCAGGGTGTGTTCATACTTGACCCAGGACGACTCCATACTTTCTTGTCTACCCTCAGAATGTCCTTCTGGATCATATGGCGACGGATGTAGCCAGTCATGCAGTGCCACCTGTTGGAATCAAGGATGTAATCACATCAATGGTTCATGTGACCGCTGTGTACCAGGCAAAGTGGGAAACTTCTGTGAACAAAGTAAGGAAACATTACCTGCCTTACTCTTCCTCCCTCTCGGTTCATCATTTAATCTAGTTTCTGTTTGTCCGTCCGTCAGTCCGTCTATTTGTTTGTCTGTCTGTCTATCTATATATCTGTCCGTTTGTCTGCTGTATATTTGTCTGTCTGCGTGCCTGCCTGCCTGCCTGCCTACTTCAATAAAATTAGAGCTTTGAATTACCTCTTTGCATATCTGTCCAGAAATGTTATTTTGTTCTTGTCTGTCCAGATATGGAAGCTTATTACTGTCTGTCAGTGTTAAGATGTGTGACTCTATGTCTGTCTGCCTTTGTGTTTATGACTTTGATTTATGATGTACAAAACTGATAAGGTGAATGTTGTCTTCTTTACTATAAAATAGCTGCTGCTACTGATCCGTTCGCAGGCTCCATAGTTTCTTTATAAATAAAATTACATGATTCTAGTGAAGCCATAAGACGTAATAAGATCACCTCAAAACATAAAAATGAAAGTAATAATAAGTCTTATCAGTCTCATAACCAGAGCAGTGCCCAAATATTTTAGCACAATATTTTGTAAATACATAAAGCCAAGTCGCTTAATTTTTTTTTTCAAAAAATACAAAGATGCAGTCATTTTACAGGAAGGTGTTGTAAGGAAAATATGAATCAGTTTGATGACTATGCTTTCCACAGTGCTAGCAACAAGAAGAGAACACGACCTCGCCTATTAGACATGATTCTAAAGACAGTGAGCAATGTTAATAGACATAGTATAGTGAAAATAATACTATAATCAGCGTAGGAGCCTTTCAAATCATGACCTTCATATTCTCTTCATTAGACGCATGCAATCAGACCTGTGGAGGAGATGGAAGTTGTGACAGAGAGAATAAGACTTGTTCTCATGGTTGTCAGCCAGGCTATAGTGGTCTGTGGTGTGAGGATAGTAAGTACATTATTTAATGTAAGTTTGCGATGATTGAGGAAAAATTGTCATGAATGTGTAAAGGTTAAAGGGATTTTGGGCAGAGAGAGAGAGAGAGAGAGAGAGAGAGAGAGAGAGAGAGAGAATTGGGGGCGAAGGGGTGGGAAAGTCGCATAACTAATACTAGAGGCAGTACTTGCTCTCGCTTGTTGCAGTACCCTTGAATTTTTCAGGAGAAGCATTCGAGATAAATCCACATAATGCATGGGTTCATCTAAAACGATTAGATGTATTTCACTTTTCTTTCACTTCTTCCGCGTGACATTATACTTCCTGAAAGCTGGAAGTTCAGGCGAAGTACAGTGAAGTACCTTGTAATACGCCTCTACCTCCACTCACTTCCTCCCCCTCCCTTATGGTTACAGACCTGTAATTGGATTGCACCCTTTTTTCCTCTCTGGGCTATATTAACATTTTGAGCTGCCCTCTGAACCCAAAGTTTTAGCTTTCACCCAGACCCATACCAGATTGAAGCTCATTATGTGGCCCAAATTTTAAGACTTACCCAACCCTAGCAAGCCCATTGAAATTTTGAGCTCGGTTGCTATTTGTAAACAGACCCTACATTTTTCACTGGTCAATGCCAAACCCCTCCTCTTCCGCCTGAGCACACCCTGGCCTTGAGCTGGCAGTTCCAGCCCAGGGCTAAATGGTGCCTGGTAAAATAAAGTAAAATGGACACAGATTCCCATGATATCAAAATTTCCCCCCTGGAGCCCTTATTACTGGAAGCAGGGCATGCCAAAAGAGGGAAAAGGGGAGATGAAAGTTGTACGACCACAAAGTGAAAGTACAATTACAGGCCTGTAACCTTAATACACACCTAATCGACACGCTGGCGTATAGAAACAGAACCAAAAGCTGTATGCATTATCCATACATTAGTTACGCACTGCTGTAACCACGGAAACTCCCAAAACATTCGATTTTTTCACTATAGTTAACGCACTCAATTAATTAACGTATGGATTATGCATACTGCCACAGGTACCTTCTTCGTCTTTGTTCTGTGGTTTTTCCCATTAAATTATTCATAAAAAGTGCTTATTGCTGTTGTTGTGTTGTAGTTGTGTTATTTGTATATTTGTTGGCTTGCTCGTTCAATTCTTGTTTGCTTGTTTGTTTCAGTTTATGAATTTTACTGTTTGCTAGGCAATGTTAAGGAAACGGAAGGCGTGGCGGATATAAAGAAATACAAACTTGTCTTCAAATCTCGGCGAGATCAAAATAGACAGACGTTGTGACCAGAAGTCTGGAAGTCGTTGGTTAAAATAATTTTTTTAGACATATTCCACTCTCTGATGTTAAGAGATAACTGAGGTAAGTTGCATGGGTGGGTATTCGGGGCTAAAGTTCTCAATGGCCGTACGAGAAAACCATTTCTCTTAACACCATCGATTTGCACCTTCTGCATTGTTTTGTTATCGTCTCTTGCAGGTTTGCTATAAATAGCCATACATTTATCAATTTATTTTTTTCCCTTAAATTAAAGTAATCATTCTTTCTCTCACAGTGAACCAAACGTAAATTATTAATCAATCTTTCATCTACATGATATAATGACGGCATGGCTAACTTTGTGATATGTCTGTTCTGCTTTATCTAATTATTGTTTCTATATCATTTTTATAGGATTTATCGATACTGTTGTACACGTTTATTGTTATTATTGTCGTCAGTTTAAATTATGTCGACAGTGTCTGTGGTGTGCGGGGTTTTTTTTGTTTGTTTGTTTTTGTGTATCTTCATGTACAAATAGTTAAACTCATCGACGTGGTCATATTTTGAACTGGCTAATTGTCAGATCTGACGACTCATGTATTCGTAATCTCCAAGTCGTAGACAAATCGTTATCTGACCACTACTTTATATCATTTGACATCAACGTAACAAAACCAAGAGCATCCAAACGAACAATAACATCAAGAAACCTGAAGGAAATCGAAATTGAGCTATTTTCCAGCGTCCTCAGAACATCATTGCCATCAGTAATCGGCAGTAACAGCATGGCTGACTCTTACAACACCACCCTCACCAATCTGCTTGACAAGCATGCTCCAATAAAAGCCCGCACAGTGAGCAATCGAAAGAGTGCGCCTTGGCTCACCTTAGATGTAAAGCAAGCAAAGCAGCAACGTCGCCGTGCTGAACGAATGTGGAGGAAGACTGGTCTGACTGTCCACCGAGAGACATATAAAATCTATAACCAACGTGTCAAAGAACTAATAAGAAAACTGAAAATTGACTACATCAGCTCTAAAATTACAAACTCTGGCTCATCGAAAGTGTTATTTTCTGTGGTTAATGACTTAAGTGGTAAAGACAGGGTTAAGGTATTGCCTGATAATGTCTCTGAAAAAGATTTGCCTGACAAATTTTGCTCTTTCTTCACAGAAAAGGTGTTAAGTCTCAGAAAAAACAACTTGATGCAACTTTTTCAAAACCTGATTTTGTCCCTTTCAATGGTGAACCTTTTGTAAAGTTCAGTGAGGTTTCCTGTGATTTTGTCAAAAATATCATTCTAGCATCACCACCAAAGTCTTGTTGTTTAGATCCAATACCAACCAAACTATTGATCCAGTACATTGATGATCTTATTGAGGTGATCACAAAGATTATCAATACATCATTAAAGGAAGGGACTGTACCATCATCCTTTAAGCATGCAGTCGTTATACCTCTAATAAAAAAGGCNTGCCAAAATCGGTTGTGCCACCATGTGAATGGTAGTTGCTTTGGCTGCATCCCAGGCAAACTAGGAACATTCTGTGACACAAGTAATTCAGAAATACCATTTTTTCTCCTTGTGTCACTCGCCTGGTTCATACTTCCATTTATTTATTCATCTAATTATCTGTACATCAGTATCTCAAACGAGCTCAACCATAATACTGTTTGGACTTCTTTTTTAAAATTTAACTAACTTGTACCTTTACTGCTAGTTCAAAAGGGAGGTGGTAGGCGAAAAACCAATTTCATACCAAGTAGGCAATTTTAGTGTGCTTTATAGTGTGCTTTATACAATACCGTATTGTAATCAGAGCTATTGAGAAAAGTGGCCTCATAAGACGTATTTGGTTATTATAAGTTGCAATGTTTATGTACTCCACAATGAGGCAAGCTTGCACTAAAATTTGTTAGCAGATAAAAATGACTTGTCTTTGGCTTTGGTTTTTGCTTCCTGTGGATCTCTATCCATAGGTTTAAGGCATAAAAGACCTCGTTACATCCTTTGAGATCTCACGCGCCACATGACTGTGACCGATGATATATGTCTCCTTTATGATGAGATCAGGATACTTACTGGCTAGTTCAGGCTGGTGTGCCGTTAAAGATCCCTTCTTTAAGCGGTTTAAATGAAAATGAAAATATGACTTTATGTATCCCGTAGGGAGATTGTTTTATAATGTCATATAATATTATAAATCTCATTCATGACACAAACACATTTAACAAAACACATCATACATGTAAGTCGTTATATTGGACATAGAAACAAACAATATTATGCATACCTTGGTCAACCTTTGTTCAATATTGCTATCTGGTACTGCAGTGTCATAATAACACTAATCTACCTATTTTGTTGCGTTTGTTTCAAAGATTGTCCAGATTATGCCTATGGTTTTGAATGCGCACAAACTTGCAGTGGCAATTGCAATGGCAATGGAATCTGTGAACCGCAAAATGGAATCTGTCATGATGGTTGCAAACCTGGATATTCAGGTCCACTGTGTGACAAGGGTAAGTGGATACTAAGTTACGAGTGAGCTGTGTGTGCAGTAAGGCTGATAAAACTTTGACGATGATAGAGTAGCCTGCAGAATTACTCTGATGATAACGCGTGTTTGATAGTGCCACTTGAATAAGCACTAGGCTACCTCACTCTAGTCTGACGGTGTCTACAGGAAATCACACAACCATCAGTGGTGCTGCCCCTTAGTTACCACCAGCGCCTAAAGTTAGTTACCGTTATGTCTACGGCCCTAGTCCTATGATTTAAAATTCGAGTAATTGAGATTCGAGATAGCTATACCTTAATTGAAAAATTACAAATTCAGTTCTTGAAACGCATCTTGGGATTAAAATCTTCAACCCCCACCCCCATGGTCTTAGGTGAAGTGAGCGTTTTTCCAATATCTGTTGAGGTTACACAAAAATGCCTTTCCTTCTGGTATCGATTGATATCAGGAAAACACACTAAATACAGTAAGATAATATATGACCTGCTTGTCTCCTTACACAATAATGGAGTATATGAGTCCAAGTGGCTAACGTTCATTGCTGATAACTTGAACAAGCTAGGTTTTAGTGGACACTGGACTGAATGCAATACTCAACTATCCGTTACCTGCTTTTCCAACAGAGTAAAACGCAGATTAAAAGATCAATATATTCAAACATGGCATGACACCATTACATCCTCAAATAAGTATGCATTCTATAAAATAATAAAAAGCAGATATATATTTGAGAACTACCTTGATATTTTGCCATATAAATCCAGAGCTGCTATTAGCCGCATGCGTACATGCAATCATCGTTTGCCCGTTGAAACTGGCAGATGGCATAACTTAAGTGTTGAAGATCGCATTTGTCAACTCTGTAACTCTGGCTTAGGAGATGAGTTTCACGCCTTGTTTGAATGCCCAAAATTTTCATCTGATAGGCGCAAATTACTTATGGCTAAATATTATAGACACCCGAATACCTTGAAAGCCCTTGAACTCTTTGCCAGTCAGAGCAAAGGTATTCTTCAAAATCTCGCTATTTTCTGCAATGTAATACTTACCTCATATTAATACTTTAATTGTGTGCGTGGGTGTGAGTGTGTGAATGTGTGTGGGTGTGTGAGTGTGTGTGTGTGGGTGTGTATGTTTGTGTGTGTATGTATGTGAGTATGTGTATGTGAGAGTGCGTATGTGTATTATGCTTAAATTGATACTTTACTGCTTAATGTAGACTATATGATGAATGGTTGCTTAGTCGCTCACATGTATTTGCCTTGTATTTTGTATCCATTTGCCCATATGTTGCATACTGCAACCTGGGTTCAGAATGAAATAAATGAAATGAAATGTTTTAATGTTAACAGACACAGTTTAGTAAGTGCACAGGGCATAGTGTGATGGCAGTGGAGAGGTTGACACAGTGATTAACGTGTAACGATATTAACTATGTGACACGATGATTGTACAGTGTAGGGAATTATCCGCAGTGTTTCTATGGTATGGACTGATCCTAGTCCAGGTTTGGAACGAAGCGCTCAATGGGAGGCCCCGATTATAAATGATCGTTTCGGTTTTTATTAAAATTGGGATTATTGCCGAAATCAAAAACACAAATATGAGAATTGTCTTTCTCATTTCACAATATACTCATTAAAAAAAACCGGGTTTAAACAATATTCTGGAGTTCGTCAGATTCCCACATTTATAATAATAACGAATGTTTATATAGCGCCCACTCCCCATAAATGAGCTCTAGGCGCTTGACAAAGTTGAAGATCTCACTTTCTATCGTTCACACATTCTCTCCAAAAAATTCAGATACACAATCATTTGTACTAACTCAAGCTCAAATTATCATTCAACAGAGGCAGAGCTGGAACTTATGGCTAGGAATTACAGCAATGTTTTTTTTTAAAAATAAATAGGTTTTGAGATTTCTTTTGAAGCTTTCGATGTTATTTGTTGATCTTAATTCATTTGGTAGAGCGTTCCAAACTGATGGTCCTGATGAGGTAAATGCTCGCTCTCCATATTTCTTAAGATGTGACCTCGATACTGAAATGAGGTTAGTACTACTTGATCTCAGACATCTTGATGGTGTATATGGAACCAGGAGTTCACTCATGTAGGTTGGAAATTCAGCAGTATATAGAC
>JAWQUT010000861.1:62188-72188 GCA_033807755.1 Ellobium chinense
TCTTGACGACAACTTTATTATGATACTGTACATGATATTTTTACAGCATTTTCAATACCGTACTTTGAGGTGACGGTCTTGAGGGAGACTGGAAGTGGTTTTTTTTTTTGTCTTATTTTTACACGAATACCGATGGCAGTGCTGGTTTTAGGCGAATTTGCAATCTGCTATATCGAAACTGAGGGAGATTTATTCAGGTCAGTTCTGTAGTCTTCGTAGCGACTTTGTTAGCAGTCTGATGTAAGTGATATGGATGCTCAGTAAGCTAATTTATAAAGACTGACTGTGGGAAAGAAATTTATAAACAATACAAACATTATGAGCAAACAAAAAATAAATGTATCTATATCTTGCCCCCCCCCCCCCAATGCTGGTTAGATGTAAGTGCTAGATTACCAAAAAAATCACCCTCGCTACGCCCCTGGACACAGAAACAAACAATATTATGCATACCTTGGTCAACCTTTGTTCAGTATTGCTATCTGGTACTGCAGGGTCATAATAACACTAATCTATCTATCTCGTTGCGTTTGTTTCAAAGATTGTCCAGATTATGCCTATGGTTTTGAATGCGCACAAACTTGCAGTGGCAATTGCAATGGCAATGGAATCTGTGAACCGCAAAATGGAATCTGTCATGATGGTTGCAAACCTGGATATTCAGGTCCACTGTGTGACAAGGGTAAGTGGATACTAAGTTACGAGTGAGCTGTGTGTGCAGTAAGGCTGATAAAACTTTGACGATGATAGAGTAGCCTGCAGAATTACTCTGATGATAACGCGTGTTTGATAGTGCCACTTGAATAAGCACTAGGCTACCTCACTCTAGTCTGACGGTGTCTACAGGAAATCACACAACCATCAGTGGTGCTGCTCCTTAGTTACCACCAGCCCCTAAAGATAGTTCCCGTTATGTCTACGGCCCTAGCCTTATTGGTTTAAAGGTCAGTAGCAAGACGAATCGCAGACTCCCATTTCATGGTTCTGGCTTGGAGACTGACAATGGTGAAGAATTCAAATCCGTGAGATAAACATGATAGACTTAATACGAGGTACCAGAGATTTGCAACGAGTAAGAGGGAATTCGAGTAATTGAGATTCGAGATAGTGACGTTTTAATATTAACAGACACAGTTTAGTAAATTCACTGTGCATAGGGTGATGGCAGTGGGAAGGTTGACATAGTGATTAGCGTGTAAAGATATTAACTATGTGACACGATTATTGTACAGTGTAGGGAATTATCGGCAGTGTTTCTATAGTATGGACTGATCCTAGTCCAGGTTTAGAACGAAGCGCTCAATGGGAGGCCCCGATTATAAATGATCGTTTCGGTTTTTATTAAAATTGGGATTATTGCCGAATTCAAAAACTCAAATATGAGAATTGTCGTTCTCATTTCACAATATACTTATTAAAAAAGAACGGTTTTAAACAATATTCTGGAGTTTGTCAGATTCCCACATTTATAACCCTAAAAGTCACATGTGATAGCCATGAACACTACGTGGTCTAGATGATTAAAAATAAGGCAACGAAGTTTAATTGACATAGGGTATGGAATTACTTGCAAACAGTTTCATACATGGTTAAGGGAAGGTATCATACACTCGTGAAGATGATAATTTTTGTTATATCGTATGTAAATACTGTGCCTTGTCTTTAGAGGGAACAAAAAAAAAAACAAAACAAAACGTTGTTCTCCTACTAATAAATCACATTTCGTTCCACACGTTTAACAATTTTACTGTGATAACTCAAACCACTGGGAAAAAATACAGTATATGACTGGACAGCACCGATTTGCACATATATCGTCTTCACCATAGAGTAAAAAACCTAACATTTTGGAAAGGGTAAATTCTGTTACTGTATTACTGATACAGAGGGTCTGTAATGAGTGTTTGTTTGCTCGCAGATTTATGAAATGAGTTATACATTTATTGTATTCGCGAGCCTATGGCGAGCGAATACGAATAAATGTATAACGATCCTTTTTTTCATTCAGACTCACTCTAATAAGCACACACAAAAAAAATGAACTTTTAATCGTGCAAAGGATCCTGAAGTGGCCCTCACCCTTTTTGAGACACATCAATCACAACTGAATTGAATGCACTACACAGTCACGCGACGCAAATTTTTAGATCGTAGAAAGACTGTGCCATTTTAAGTACTTATATTGAAATGTTTAACTCAACCAAAACTGAAACGTGATGAGAACAACGACAAGCGATAAGAAATCTTGACTGACATAATTCTTGATTAAAATCTAGACAGAGGAAAACCCCACGGCAGTGAAAATAGTTACAAAAGAAATCAAGTCACATATTCAGGATGTCGCAAAAGAAATAATGTCACATATTCATAATAATCTAGGGGTTTCCAAGGCCTTTTATTCAAAGTATTCATAAGGAGGTCAAAGTCAAATTTATGTAACGTGTGACATATCAAAAAATTATTACACACTTTTATGTTTAAAAGATAAAACTGTTTATCAATGTAACAGAAGAACTTAACGACATCGAACATCGCAGTGATGCGGGCTTGGGTCCCCTCGTCCGTCTCTCCATCCCCTCCCTCCCTTTTTTGTTTTCTCTATCCCAGGCAGGAAATCACAGAAATTACAAGAAATAACTATTAACACTAATCGATAAGTTTGACCCCGAAACGACCTAGACTAGACAGCCGTTTACCCTGAAGATTATAATAATGACCCAGTTGAGAATTTAAGAACATTTGATAAATCTGAAATAAAAGAGGTGGGTCAGTATTGGAAATTCAACTTTCGTCGAAGTTGGTAACAGAGTGTAAATAACTCCTTAAGTCTGTGGTGCATATCATGAAGAAGAATAGTTTACGTAACAAAATTCTGCAACATTAATATGTAACACTTAAAATTTGCTTCGATAAAGGATCCACAGAGACGTATTGAGTGTGGAAGTACAAAAAGGTCAAGCGATTATTTGAAAATAGGTCTATCATTAAATGGAATGATTTATAACAATAAACTTTGGTAATTAGATAGCATTGCAGTATTATAATGGCTAACCCAATATCACGGGATAATAACTTTAAAATATACAAATGTCATGCATTTAAATTTTGGCACACAATGGTAGATAAAACTTTACTGCAAATTTCTATTGTCTAGGCGGTATGATTACTTCGCAACTAAACTATGGCCCTGACTGTGTCCAACGGATTAGCCTCGGCACCCTTACTTAGACTTTTTTTTGACATTTGCTGTGACAGTGTTTAGCAGCAATGCATTGAGAGCTAGCAAAAATTGTAGAGTATTTCTTTCTTTCTATGAGCTTATACGTGTATCTTGGTTTCGTTTTCAACATTTGGAATTATTGTTTTTATTAATTGCGAATCACTACTATTATTCTACTTATTGAAACGCAGTTTCATTTAGACTCTTTACTCCAAAATACACTCGTCTAAAAATAGTATCACTTTTATGGTGCCTCACACAAAAAGAAATAAGGGAAACTGAAAAGTAAATAGAGTATTGCCTGAAATAGATATATAGGTAAACAAGCCAAGTTAAAATTTGTCAATATGTGCAATATTGAGTGAACTTTTGAATTTTTTTGTACAACATGTGTTGGGTTTTTTTTTCAATATGGCCAGCGTTACTATGGCAACGTATACTGTTTTAATGTTTTTCAAGGTCAAAATCTTTCTTTGAGTTAGTGTACATCAATATCCTCAAATCTCAAAGCATATTGAGAAATAGGAAAGTTTGGAAATTTCAGTAGCTACCCCTCTTATCAGATTGGATTTTATAAATCTGTTTTGACCCACCTACTTTTTTTTTAATGCATGAAAGATTAGAACATTACATTGACCAGCATTCAATTAATATCACATAATTTATGTGTTACCAGATCTTTCTCTGTATATCTCATTATCAGACTGCCCCTTTGCATCCTATGGTAAATACTGCAATTATTCGTGCAGTGTCACCTGCAAGAATTCAAACTGTCATCACATCAATGGCACTTGTTATGGATGTGTGCCAGGCAAACTTGGCGACTTCTGTGACAGAGGTATGCAAGCATTTTAGTGTCAAACTCTTTGGTTCTCCTTTTTGTTATATTTTTTTCTCTTTGCCAGTGTACTGGAAAAACTCTATTTGAATTTTAAGATAGAAGGACATGGAATGGAATGCCTTTTACTATCTACACAGAATGTCAATAATTGGTAGATGTGGGGATGACGGAGGAAGATGCAAACTAGCAGAAAACAATCAGAAAATACCATTAGGCAACAGAGAGATCAGCAAGAAAGTTCTTTCCTGCGTTTTGAGTTAGAGAACAGCTCCAATTTTATGATGGACTCGTCCAGAGTGCAGTGGCGTTGTTTTCGTCTAAAAGTAAACAAGTAAACAAACATGTTCCATTCTTTTTCAGTTCTTGTTCCAGTTTACCTTTGAGTTAACCAGTGATTGGAGGGAAAGGAAATTTTCTAGCTTAAAGAGAGAGAGAACAGAAGACCTGCAAAGGGTTATAGCCTCTCTAGCAAGTGTTTCGGTCTTTAGACTTTTTGACACTGTAAACCTAGCTCGAGTTTCATCTTCTCGAATCAGTGAGCAGCTTTTAGATTGACTGAAGGTGATAATAATCTTTATTAAAAACATGTAAATCTGACTGTTTACGCAATGCTTCATTGTGGCCTTGCACATCTGTTTTCACTCTCTAGATTGTCCAGTAGGTTTGTATGGACCAGAGTGTACAAGAAATTGTAGTGTGACCTGTGGCGGTAGTGGTAGATGTGATGGTCTAAGAGGAACATGTTCTGAAGGTTGTGATCCAGGTTACCAACCAACACTGTACTGTAATCAAAGTGAGTATTGTGTTGTGTACTATACTGTTTGATCATTTTTGACGGCTTACGAAAATATTCGAAACCTCGCAGTTACCGAGTTGTGAGAAAATCCTAATCACATTACCCTATTGCAACAAACTGTTGCAGTTCATCTTTCCCAAATTAATTTCACAATACGAGAATATTTTTAAAAGTCTGCGACTTCATTTAAAAGGCATGCAAATTTTGACAGAGTAAATATAATATATTCTTCCAAACTACCCTTCACAGCGAACGCCAAATTGTATAACGATACAGTATTTTTCATGTGTAAACATTCTGATTCGAAATAAAAAGATCTATGCATTTTCAGAAAAGAAAATGAGTTATGCCATCGTCATCAGTAGATACGCTTCTACACAGTTGTTCTTTCAGTCATTATAAGCGAGAAAACGTAGACGGGCATGTTGGAAAGATATTTGAATACGCCGGGGCCAAATTCAATCGCTGTCATCTGAAAGTTTAAGTTCTGATCATCGTGACCCGCCTAATTTAAAATCCTGTCATTCGCAACTACAAAATTATTTGATAATAAACTCTGATGTATTGTCACGAGGAAAATTACATGGGACGTTGGTATATTCATTAAAACAAATTTACACGTTTTCTGGGTGACGCTGCGAACTTTGTTATCTACTTCGGTTAAGAGTTTCTATTTCTTCACCATATTTAGACAAGAACGCTTGTTTTCACTGACTACGTTTTACCTAGTTAAAACAAACATTAGGAAATGTTATCAAGTTTCATGCACGTTATTCTGAACAAAAACTGTGTTTTGTTTCGTTTTGCTTTGCTTTGTTTATCCATATTTCGGTTTAAAACATCATGTTTATACGTGTAACATGCTGAAAAGCTCTGTTCAAACAATTCCAGCTTGTCCACTCCAAACTTTTGGTCAAGACTGTTTAGAGAACTGTAGCAGTAATTGCATGGTGAATGTGACTGTAGAACCAACCGCATGTCATCATGAAAGTGGATTCTGTCTGCTGGGATGCGTAGAGGGCTTCGATGGAAAAGACTGTTCAGCTGGTAAGGCAGACTGCATGTTGTTCAGTATGGCTCCTTTGTCGATTTTTATTTGTTTTCTACTTCATTCATTCATGTTATCTTTTAAAAATATCAGGGTATTTCATAATTTTCATGTTTTGCGATTTTAGACTGAAATACAATGGACGGTGTTAAATACTGAGATCTCAAAAACAAAACAAACACCCATTCACGTCTGTCGCAGTGAGCTGGGAAACATCCTTGGGGTTATCCGTTGTCTTTCCAAAAAGGCTTCAAGGCACTGTACACGATTTAATAAGTCGGCCACAGACGGCTGCACACTATACACTTGCACACTCATATTTCATATATGCACACAAAAATTTACACACTCACACACCCACAAAAACACATCCACCTATATATATAAACGCACCTACACATACACGCATGCACGCACGCATGCACGCACACGCACGCGCGCGCCCACACACACACACACACACGCACACACACGCGCGCGCGCACGCACGCACACGCACGCACGTACACAATACAAACAAATGACATACATAAACACACACAAATGCACAGTAAATGCACAGTGCCGCCAAGATTAGGAAAAAAGAACTGAGAACTTGTGCATAAACGACATGATCTCCTACCATTGTAAGAATTACATTAACTCTGCATGATGAACGCTGCTAAGAACGCATTGAGCACGAATTCACTAACGCAGTTCCTACGAAGGAAAGATATCCCATCGTTACTGCGCAAGCTCTCTTGAGCCTAAAGCTGTATGTTTCATGCATTTTCCAATTCACGCTCACAGAGAAAGTTAGGTAAGGGAATTCCAGTTTGATATAGATTAAACGCTCTCTTGCTCTCTACAAATATTTTTGAGTGCGCTTTGGGAATTCGAAGCAGTTTTGAAGATAAGAATCGGATACTCATAGCAGACGTGAATGAAGTGTCTCTTTGAAATTTCACTGTCACGCTTGCTTGCGTAAATCTAGAACATTACAATTTTATTGTCTGCCACAATGGAGTACATGTACACACATCAGCTCTATTTTATACTGCATATAATCTTCTCTAAAGTCATTCGTATGCCACTGTTATACTATTTTCTGCGTCAGTTACTACTGCCTTAATAACGCATCTGTTCATCCACAGCTGTGAGCGCATCTGGGATATCCGTTCCGGTGCCTGCAATAGCTGGAGCTGCAGCGGCCGTTGTACTCATCATTGTCTTGGTTGCCACTGGCATAGTTATGTTACGGTAAAACTTATGATTATTTTTCAACAATACCGGTAGCCCCTTAAAAACCCAAATCTCTCATTTTCAATAATTTGAATACCTAATAGATTTAAATGCCAAACGGAGTTTCACATTCTCAATTTCAAATTCTTTTGATGCTTATGAATGTTCAATTATCTGCACCTTTTAAGTATATAATATATTGACGACGGGAAAGCATTACATTAACATTTGAAGGGTTTCATGACAAAACGCGTTATCCACCAATATGATTTTTTAGCTTATTCTACATACTTCATGTAGCAATAGGAGTATTTAGTATACATGTATATTTCCATTCCATAGAAGGACATTTGATCTACATTATTTAAGACTTACATTTCGCCTTTCACATAAAAATATGCTTTGTATCTGGTCTGTTTTGCCACAACCCTCGAATGGTGTGTAATGCGTTTTGCCATGAAACCCTTCATTTCCTGTTATCATAAAGACATTAAGACATCGATATAACCCAGACTGCAATTTGATTGATGATGTTAATGTATGATGCTTTTCATTGGCAGCATAGCTGATAAGCATACGCTGTTTCTTTTTCTTACGTGACTATAGATGAATGAATAACGCGATCTCTCTTACAGAAGAAGAAAAACGTCCAAAGTGAAAGATGAATCTCATCACGTGTATCAAAATGCCGGGGCAGAAACCAGCTTCTCAGAAGGGCTAGCGAAGGGACAAAGCGGCAGTATATCAAACCCAGCAGGTACGTATCTTATGGCTGTAAGAAGGGTTATATCAGCAGTAAGACTAGGTATACAGATTCTGAGATTATGTTGTCTCAGTTCTGGATCGATAATGGCAATGCAAGTGATAAGTTATGGTGATTATAATCAATCGCACATCATTGGGTTTTCATTTTACACCAGTGAACTCAAAGTTGTATACAGTTGTATCTGACGTAGATACACTGCACCGTGACTACGGCCTTTTTTTACTATCCCTTTGTACGGTTATACTATCACTACTTCTGCAGGAATATGACATCCAGTATGATCATTATTAATAGTGGCGGGTGCCTCCAAAACCTCTCACCGATATTCGCCCCTACTGTCCATCCCACCCGTACCACTTTATTTGTCTAAAGATATTTAACACTGTCACTGCTGGCAGGTTTACGTCGATTCTGTCTTACAAACTAAATGGTGACTCGGGCTAGTCTGCCCATTGAAGTTGGCGCATCAGACTAAACTGTCTGAGAACAACCAGAACCACAATAGCGATTTTGATGGCAATAATGACAAAAGTCTGTAACAGAAACGATTGCTGTGGCACTTTTAGAGTCTTGTTTTGCGGCTAATGCTGGTTGAAAAAAGAAATGATGGGAGAATGTGGGAGTGATGGTGGTGGTTATGTAATGATGGTAGAATGACGACTTTTGAAAGCGATAATGGTAAACTTCTTTAAAGGTAAAAACTACTGTGGCTGTTTCAGAGCTTTGTTTTACGGTTCTTCACTAGCATGTCCCTATGCACTATGATGACACAAATTTAGTGGACACAATCCTATACTTTACTCTTAAAAAACAAACAAACAAACAAAAAAAGGTAATTTACCTACCTCTGTATACATTTTACGAATTTACCAGCCAGTTAAGAAAAAGTGACTATTTCCTACATGGGAGCAGACAGTGCATATGACGAGACCATTAAAATTTTACTCTACCATAGGAAAAATCCATACGAGTGGCAACGCAGGGTACAGTGTAATATCATGATTTTTCTCTCCAGAATGTGGCTTGATTCTTACAGTAAAACATTTTCCACAACTGATAAACATTTATCGGGCATTCTTTAAAGTAAGTCGATGTATTCATTCTGATTTTTCAACAGTAAAGATGGCAGTGAATGAAACTGGTACATCTAACAACAAAGAGGCAAATCCCTACTACAACACGTTGAATGACATGGCGAACTCTAAAGCCATCCCTAGGTCAGACCCAGGTGCTTCCAGCTGTTATCACCACGAAAACTCCTTCAAGGATCAGAAGAAGGTACACTGTGTTCCCAGTCAGTTTTTTTTTGTTTGTTTTGTTTTGTTTTTGTTGTTTTTGTCAAAAGAAGACCTCACAAACGTATCTGACCAAGCACCACATGAAATAGTATAGTGATGTTGATCGCGTTATAGCTGATGACAATGCCGCTGCTGCTGTGATGATGAAGCTAATGAAGGTTATAATGATGGTAGTAGATGGTAATACTGCTGTGGTTTATGTTTGCACGTTGTTAGCTATAATACATTCGTAAAAAGAATTAGGTGTTGAAAAATATCTCCCTTTGCCTCTCTCTCTCTCCCTCCCTCTCTCTCTCTCTCTCTCTCTCTCTCTCTCTCTCTCTATGTTGTACAAATCTGAAGCTGCTGCTGCCGTTGCTGACGTTGATGATGATGATGATAATGATGTTATTGAACTGTCTAAGAATTCTACCATAAAGATGGGACACATTGTTTTGCCCTGAAAAGTATCGGGCATGGTCTAACTGATTGAATATTTCTACTACATGCATTAGTAAACCGTTTAAAATGCGTATTTTATATTTCTTCCTTTACACTAACATCACAAAATGACCATGAATCCGATGCACGGATTTAACATCACAGTGAAATATGGTTTCTTTACTTGGATGGACTACTGCAGCATCCTTTTTCGACTCTTACTGGACTGTTGTATTATCGCTAAGAGTTTAACGACACCAGACCTGATATTAAGCATCCATGCGATAGTTTAAGCTCCCTGTAGCCAGAAGCCCTTTTTACATACCAGAAAACTGAAGAAAGTGCCATCAAACTACTCATTTGAGACATTTACATTGTTCTGAACGGGTC
>JAWQUT010000861.1:83477-105148 GCA_033807755.1 Ellobium chinense
GTGTGTGTGTGTGTGTGTGTGTGTGTGTGTGTGTGTGTGTGTGTGTGTGTGTGTGTGTGCGTGCGTGCGTGTAGATATGTGTGGGCGTTTATGTGTGTGGATGTGGAATTACCTTGATGTTAACACTTAATTTTGTATTTCTTCGAACTGGCTGAAGGCCTATAAGAAAATTGAACGTGAACTATATTTTATATATATATTTATACAGAGAGAGAGAGAGAGAGAGAGAGAGAGAGAGAGAGAGAGAGAGAGAGATGTATGATGTCACTTGTGAGGTAATAATAATATCAAACAGTAATATGTGAATTCATCGTGTTGGGTGTAATATTAAGTACTGACAGGTGCTCAAAATGTTAAGAATTCAAGGTACTCATACAACAATCGGATAGTAATACATGTATTGATGGTTTGGTTAGCCTACATGGAGCATTATATTATGAAAATATAACGTCGATCTGGTTAAAAGAAAACGTGCTTGCTGCATATTAAGCCTAGCTCTAATGGGTAAAACAACAATAAAAACAAGAAGAAAAAAAAAAAAAGTACCCTTAGTCCTTTAGGTATGAAGATGCCAATAGCACCTGGCATAAAAATATGCAATTTTAAATAATTCCCCACACACTCAGAAAATTGGCCATTGTGAGGAGGGGGGTGGGAAGGCTTGGATTTTAATTTCAAAGGTTTAGATAGGTGCAAATATATGTGTAGACTCAGAGTAGGTGAGGTTTAGTCACTCAAGTATAAAATTTGTGGTTGTTGCTGGGTGGGTAAAATTACACTGTTTACTGAGTGAAAAGACCTAAAATGTTAGGTTGTCTGCTTCACTGCTTAAGTTCTCAAAATCTAGCTGGTTCAGGTGCATTTTTCTTTGTGTCAAAATTTGGAGATAGAGCTAAACAACATATTTGGAAAGTATTTTGACACGGCACCTCAGCTTAAGTTAATGAGAGGTGTAAAACCTCATATAGCCAACAGTGAAAAATACATTGGCATCTTCATACCTTTAGAATCAACCAATCCATTTCTTATTTACTATGTTGTAGAGTCGGCACATTGTGCATCCGTGTCCTCTCGCCAGTGAGAAAACCTCGTTTCTCTTGCCTCTGCCCTGATGTGTCGCCAGCAGTTGTATTGTTGTGCAGTGTCGGCGGTACATTCACGTAGGGATGCATGTCTTTCACTTAACACAGAGAAAGATAAATAACTGTCATTAAATTTGCATGTAGAGCTAAGAGTGCACGATATACCAGAGTTTAGGAGAAACCGAGATGGATGTCTGGGTACTTGAAGAGACGCATATAAATTCTATCCTTAGTCAAAAAACATTGACTTGGATGCTATACTTTTCTCCCTCTCTCTCCCTCTCTCAATCTCTCTCTATCTCTCTCACACACACACACACACACACACACACACACACACACACACACACACACACACACACACACACACACACACACACACACACACACACATACACGTCGCATGATGTTGTCAAACGTGAATATCTAGTTTGACTTGTATAGCTTTGATATAAGAACGGTAACAGGAACTTTCAAAATATCATCATTGGCAGACAGTATACGTTTCCTATTATGTGACAGTCATTGCCTGCAACTAGGCCTATTATACGTTTCTTTTAAAGTAACTAAAACATAAAACTGAGTACAACTTTTTCTTTTAGCTTTCCTTAAATTGCAACCCGTTATATATCTCATCTGTAGGTAAGAGATTAATTTTAATAAATATGTAGCCAAAATCCTAACTTGCTTTAATCATATTATCATCACAGATATTTAGTACAACATGTTCCACGGAGCTGACTGACTACGTGACTGACCGACCGACCGACCGACCGACCGACCGACCGACCGACCGACCGATCGAGCTACCGGCTGACTGACTGACTGATTGACTGACTGACTGAGTGATTGACTGAAGAATTGTATGATTGACTGACTTACTAACTTACCTTCTTCATAGACATGCTCACGGGACTTCCTTGCAGCAGTTAACGTAACCCTGTTTAAGGAAGGAAAAATCAACTGAAATAATAGCAAACTTCGTCCTCATAATGTTATTTAATTTCAATTTGCTATTCCTTTAAATAATATCATAACCTCCAAAGATCATTTTTACCACGAACGGGATGCTACGATATGTTGGCACGAAGCCTATTACTACAAACACATTGTGTGTGTGTGTGTGTGTGTGTGTGTGTGTGTGTGTGTGTGTGTGTGTGTGTGAATATTACAGTGTATGACAGAGACGCAGAGACACAGAGAGAAAGACAGAGAGAAGAGAGAGACATAGACAGAGAGGAAGAGAGTGGGAGAGAGAACGAGGGAGAGAGCAGAATCAAGAAAAATACAATTTGGGGAAGCAGACAAGAAAAAATATAAAAACCCTAGTTACCTTTGAGAAGTCCTTGCTGGAAATAAAAACAAATAACTGAGTGTCAGCGAGGTATATAAGGAGGAACGCGACAAAGGTAAAAGGAAAAGAAAAAAAATGCTAGTGGGTGATCAAAGAAGCTAAGAAAGAGAATATCTTTTTGAGAGAGATGGATAACTGAGGGCACAGACGAAAATAATGGTTATGTTTGCACATGTGCACAGTGGTGCTATTATTGATTAATATCCTGATGCTGATAGCACACTTAACTATACATTCTGTCTGACAAACAAAATGAATAGCTCTGGAAAATTAGCAATAAAGTTTTTGTACGGCTTTACACTTGAATCATTGTAACTATCTTTAGTGCAGTTCATATTACTCTCTCTTTCTCTCTCTCACACACACACACACACACACACACACACACACACACACACACACACACACANCACACACACACACACACACACACACACACACACACACACACACACACACACACACACACACACACACGCACACACACACACACAAAACACATACACAAGCACACACACACACACACACACACACAAAACACATACACAAGCACTCAAAGACAGATAGATAGATAGATAGATAGATAGATAGATAGATAGATAGATAGATAGATAGATAGATAGATAGATAGATATAGTCAAGTTTCGAGTTTGTTCATTTAGACCAAAGCCAGTAACATACAATATAATTTCATAACAGTTCGGAAAGAATGAATGAAAAGGAAACAAAAAAAACAACGACATGTGCATGACTGTCACATTTAGTAATTGGCATCTCTGTCTCTTTCTCTTTGTCTCTGTCTAACTCTCTCTCTGTTTCACTCTCTCACGAACTAACTTCTCTCTCCCTATCTCACACTTTCTTTCTCTCTCTCAATTACTCACCCTTCTAATGTTAAACGTTTAAGTTACAACTTCCACAAAATGCCATTAGATCAGATGCATTTATGTATGTTTACAAATACCATTATATTGTTTCTTGTAATCTCCCCTTACCTCTAAAAACTAACAATCCTTCCCACCTCCCCTGTCAGAAAATGAATCAACACGTGTGTCATTAAACCGTTTGTATTTCTCAAACTGAAAAATAGTTCTAGTGCTACATTTTTGAGGTCTTTATCATTACTTAAGTTTAAAGGATTTAGGAATCTAGCCACACCAGGAGTTGTTAAGAATAAAGAAAATAAATAAATAAATAAATGTATATTTATATATAATATGCATATAATATGCTCGTGATGATGATAATGATGGTGATTTTGTTTCGCCAGGCAGTAATTACACAATTATAATATACTGTTTTATGTTAATTTTGATCAGACATTTCGCCTGCCCTGAATTAGCAAGTGAGATGTCAGTGTGTGGAATTTTTCTTTCACCATAGATAGTATAGTTATGGAGATAATAATAGAAAAGGTGCATTAGCGAATGGCTGTTACCTTTACTTTTGGAAATGACGATCCAAAGTGCAGCTGGGACGACGGCAATAATAAAGATGAGAATGATACTGAAAGTGACTGCCAATATGATCCCAGGACTGGGGGTATAGGAGCTGTTCTCCTCTTCGCTATCCATGTCGGACACCTCGGTTGTAGGCATATCTGTATTAGAAGGCACGAAACGAAAGTTATAGCAACAAGAACAACAACAACAGTATAAAAAATGATAATAATAAAACTTCACAGCCACACTGAGTCTGGCCTTTTGCAAAATGAGATATTTTTGTGATCGCTTTATCCCAAGACATCCACCAAAATAATGTCACAGACAAGGTAAGTCTCAAAGTCATTGGTTAAATAACAACACCACGGCCTGTGCTTGGCATCATTTTCTTGCCTTGTGTAATACAGCAAAGAAACAAAGAAATTGTATATATATTAAAAAAAACAAACAAACAACGTATTTACAATATACCAACAACAATAACACCACCACCACCAACAATAACAACAAACGAAATCTAGATACAATCGCAGAAACGGAACGGATCTATATTAAATAAACACACATGATCCTTCAAGGAAAAAAAAGCCCTATTTTACGACTGTTTCTCGCCTAGGAGTGATAACAAAACCGGCGTTTGACAGGGCTTACCGCTTTCCTTGGGAATGATGCTGTAGGTGAGTACCAGTCGCTTTCCATCGGAGGTAAACATACCAATCTCCAACCTCTGCTGCTTCAGTGATGACACGTTATGGAGTGTAACAGTCACAATAAAAGAACTGAAATCAGCGGCCTCTGTGTAATCCCAGGCAAAGACCGGATGCTCTTCTCCTCTGGAAATGGTCTCGTCATTGAATGAGGCCAGTTCGTTTAGTTTAGGGTAGGCAAAGACACACAGGGAAAGCTGCTTGGTCTGATCAGTTGATGACATCTCGAGTTGTCGCTGTGTGTTTTCTTCACCAGGGCACGGAATGGGGCTGCCTGAAGAGAGGCAAAGTAACAAGGAATGTATACTATATAATAATGCAACTTTTGAAAATATAATGGCCGTCAAAGAAATGCCTCAATGTATGGATACTTTTCTTCCCAAAAATTAGCAACTACGTTTTGGCACCTCTTTACACTTGGATTATTCTTAGCCTTTTTGTTTGTTTGTTTATATGTTAGTTTATAAGTGCATTTTAAAGGACTTGTATATCCAGAGCAATTTGAATTCATTCAAGCATCCCTAGGATCTTATACTTTAAAAAGAATGTTCTCTATATTGATAATTTTCAATTACCTTCGCCTAGTTTTATTGGTGTACAGTTTATAGATCTTCAGCTATACTGTAGATGCAGTTTTATCTCGTGATGTAAATGTCACTTTCTTACACTTCCCTTGTCACCCTTTCCAACAACAATTTTTTTTTCTAACTATCATTAATATTATGTATATATATATATACATATTGCTTTTTTGGAAGCACAATTATCAACTGCACAAAATGCTCTCTTACATCCTTGAATGCCGATGCAGATTTCCTGCTGATCCCAAATACCATCAGAGTATGTTGCCTCACAAACGTAAGTTCCCATGTCGTCACAATCGACCGTGTCCAACCGCGACACCAAAACGTTTGGAATTCCTGTGTTCTCAGTATTTAGTTGATGGCCATGTTTCCTTTTAATGTAAACGTCGGGCAAGTGGTAAACATCAGCTGTTTCAACTGTACAGTTTAGAGTGACGCTGTCGCCAATTCTGTAACTTCCTGGTGTTGTCGTCTGAGGATATGCCGGGTCAGACGTGACGTTGAATGACATAATCTTTTGAGGGCCTGTAAAAAATAATAGTAAACAAAACTATGTGTTTAAATAAACACCAGACTAAGATACAGAAAATACCGTAATGGCCATGGCCTGAGAACAAATACACTATGAGAGCTGGTCGAGGTAATTACATTGAATTTGATTTCGTTTACATTCGGAGAAATCAGGAGGCCTGTCAGTAAGTAGATTCCTGTTTCCTGTCGTTTTTTAACCAAACGTGCAGAATGCAGAGAGTTAGAATGAATAAAAAACGAAAACACAAACACACACACACACACACACACACACACACACACACACACACACACACACACACAATGTACCTTCAGATAGATAGATAGATAGATAGATAGATAGATAGATAGATGGGTCCTAGTAACTTTGGGCACAGAGAAGATTGTTATGGTCATTCATACTGAACATCTGTTGACGCCTGTGGGCAGCAGAAATTGTATAATACACAATCATATATATATACAGTGGAACCCGCTTAAGCGGGACACGCGTGAGCGGGACGCCCGCTTAAGTGAGACGAATGCCTGGGGAACGGAATTTTTGCTATTTAAATCTATACGCGTGAGCGGGACGGCAACCCGCTTAAGCGAGACGACTTGAAACCAGATTTCCGTAATATACACGCTGTTTTTGACAGGAATGCTGCAAATTGTCACTATCGTACTGTGTCTTAGTGCTTGTTTACCTTTGCCCATCAGCTGAAAACCTGAGACCTACAAAGAAGCTTGTACCGACGGCCNAACCAGCTCCACGCTTCGGCTGGCACTCTCTATGAGATTTTCTGCCTCACAGGTGAAGTTCACGCTCGTTCTATGGCAAAATTCCCGTCCAATGGTGTATACAATGCTGGGAGAGTTGTCAGATAGTGTGCGATAGTGCATGTCAGGCATATTGCCACTGTCCTTCAATTTGAGAATCGCATGCACAGTATGTTGTAATTCACATATCAGTGTATGTGGTTGAAGTAATACGATCGTATGGGGTCCACCATCACTGAATGGTGTCACATGATCACTGTTGCTTGCACGAATGCCAAACAACAAAGTGATTTTATGCCTGTGACCAGCTGGGAAGAGAAGGAATGATCTATCATCATTTTCACGCTACAGTATTATAATCATTATCCTTACCTACAACGCATGTAGGTCGCAAGCAGCGTAATGTGCCTATCAGATCCACCCTCACTAAGTCGTATAGACTATTATGACTGTGAGGCGTAACACTGCTTATTATATGACTTCCATCACAATTACATTAATCTTCTAAAATACCTTCACTACTACTGCTGCTACTACTACTGCTCCAACTACTACTACTACTACTATTACCAACACTACTACTACTACTACTGCTACTACTACTACTACTACTACTACTACTACTTATACTACTGCCACCACTACTACGACTACAATTACTACTACCACTACTATTACTACCACTTCTTCTTCTCTTTCTCCTTCTCCTCCTTCATTCTCTTCTACTTCTTCCTTTACTTCTTCTTCTTTTTTTGTTAAAACGATAGTTCTTCACCACCAGCCTACCTACTCATTGCTACATCGACTAACACGTAGCTTCCTTTAAGGAGAGGCACTACCCTTTTCCAGAGATTGTGATACACATAACATAGTGTGCAACTTATCCCCACGAGTGTAGTGGCTTTCTTTGAAAAATTACACACCAAAGTGCTGAATGGTGAATTACTCTTCCTCTTAGAACAAGTGTATTTAGCGATGGCACCACTTGTTTGACATCCGATTTCACCCATGTGTCTTAGATACTTTATGACTGATCCTAAGGAGGTAGTTTTGGATGTTCTATCTGGACGCAGACTAATCAGAAACTAGCAACACCCTTTGATGATAAATGAAGTAACTTTATATCCAGACGGAAATTCACAAAAAAAAACCTCCCTAGGATCATACATAAACGTGTCTAAGAGACGCGGGTGAAATCAGGGATAAAAAAAAAATAAAAATCTGGTGACATCGTAAATGACAGTAGCTCTAAGATCATCACCCTTGGAAAAGAAAAATGTTCCATTCAACACTCTGGTGTGCAAGTTTGCATAGGAATCCATTGCATTCATAGTGATAAGTTGCATGCCATGTCATGTGCATCACATCCTTTGGAAAAGGGTAATGCCTTCCCTTAAACATTGCTACTATAATGACTTCCTTGCCATAGACGAAGTGAAACCATTGTATTTTACACTTTTATCCATACATTGTTTTGAACGAAAGCTTCCACTCCTCTTGTGTGACTGTCTCACAACCGTCATCACAAACCATTCAAATTTACTTTATTAACGTAGATTCGATGGAGAACTCTTACCTGTTGCCCGGACGCAGTAAAAATGTCGGTATGACTCTTTCGAAACAGCTACAGTTGTGTTTGATGTGAATTTAAACGCCGTTCTCATACGAGACCACGAATCATCCCTAAGCCAGACAGTCTCTTGTATGGCCCATGGCTCTAGACCTTGGAGATAAACAACAACACTTAACATACCTATAGAGATACGAATCTAATAAACAAAGATGATTTTATGTTGTGGTGTACTGACTGGATTTGTTTATGTATTTCCCCGGTATATACATCCATACTGTTTCGAGATAGTGTCTCAAATTGTGCAAGAATTCTGAAATGATAAAAATGACACATGACACATGTACTTTTAGTCTTAAATGGCCCTTGCTAGCTCATTGGGCGGGGGGAGGGGGGGGGATGAGATCAAAAGGGGGCTAGATTTTGAAATCACGCAATGTATGAAACCAAAGGGTAGGACAAACCCACTTTTCACTGGCTGATACAAATGGCAAAGCGACATTTTGTTATTGCCAGTTGCCTGCTGAGTGCAGAACGTTGCAATCCAGAGTTGCTAAGTTAGCGCTATTAGCCGAAATTTACAATGTTCTGATCATGAAAACTCTGCGTGTGCGTAACTTAGGCATCCGGATTATATGACATTCCTGGTATTAGGCTCATGTTGTTTTTGCACGGTATGAACTACAGACATAACTTTGCATCAGATTCTAGTTTGTAACGTGCATTATGATAGTAACTTCAAGGAATGGCATAAATTATGTATATCCGTCTTTGCCAGAAAATATGCATAGGATAATTATCTGAAAGTCTAAAAAATAAGTTTGTCTTATACCATCTTAAGTTTGACAAACATGAGGAAGTGATTTCCAATAAACAATACATTGCCAACATTATATTACTTAAATAAACATGGATAGATAGATAGATAGATAGATAGATAGATAGATAGATAGATAGATAGATAAACCTTACAGTGAATAATGGCCCTCATGGTATCTGCCTCGGGAAGTTCAGCGTCAAAAGCTTGACATCTCATTACAGCATCTTCATAATCTCTGGTAAAGCTTTCTCTTAGTAAACATTGTCCTGCCATGAAGTGCTGCCATCCTTTTGGGCAACTCTGCCCTTCACCGCCGCATGATCCATCACCTGCACATGTTCAGTCATGAGTAACCAGGTAGTATGAAAAAAGATGATAATATGGATATTGATCATGTCACATCGTCATCACCAATATCTGCACAATCTGGATTTAGTATGGAATTCCATGAGAACTTCGAAAAAGTTAGACATTGCAATAGTTGTGTTTATCCAACAACTTTCTATAAGTACAGTACTCTGCACAGTATTCTATTGATTGAAAGCAGTTGTGAATAATGATAATTGATAGTTTCAAGTGAGCAGCGTCGACTGTACTTGTACTCTTTGAAAGTCGCAGCAATGTTCGCAGCAATGTTCGCAGCAATGACAACTATAGCTTTTTGGGGACTAACAACCCAAGCGGGATGACCAGATTGTCTGATTTTGGAAACTTATAATCTCTAGGACCGGATTGCCTGTTTTTTTGGGGGGACCTGACAATCTATGTTTGATAACCGAAATCTCTGTTAACGAGACATAAAACTATGTATGGCGACCAGATTATCTGTCACTGGGACATGCCAACGTATAAATTCTGATGATCGGGTTGTCTGGCTTATGGACATAAATATCCGTGTATGTTGACCGGAATTGTTTTAAGACTAAAGGTTTGCACACTAATCGAATAATACAGTACTTTTATGGACCTACATATCAGAACATGTTCTTAAACTTGAAACAGAAGAGTTGTAGATAGAACAGCTGTATTGTGTTTAATGTTGTCCATTCTAAACTTCTCACACAAAGATGTCACAAGGACAACAGCGATGCTAGCATTCCATAATAATGAGATAACGCTCCCTGATGGCGAGAGAAATAGAGGAGACGACTGGTATGTTAACACTGCTTTCCAACAGTAGGTGAAATGTAATATTGTTAAGAAATACTGTGAAATTGTCATGTAAAGCGAATCAAATGTGCCCCTGGACGATAAAATACCATCTTATCTTATCGTATCTTATCTTATCTTATCTTATCTTATCTTACCTTACCTTACCTTACCTTACCTTATCTTATCTTATCTTATCTTATCTTATCTTATCTTATCTTATAATCTGGCTTGAAGTATACGGATGTCTTTTAAATATTGGATGGTTTTTCCAAATCTACTTGTCCTAGCTAGAACTAATTATGCCTATGATAGTATGCCCCCTTATACCCTTCTCCCTGGTTTTTTTGTTTAAATGGATTTAATCCGGTTGTACTGTGTTGCACTACCGTTTCTTTTAAGGTTTGAAAATAATTTAGTTGATGCATTTTTTTGTGGATTCCGTACACCACATTTCATAACGTCCCTTTCTTGCCAGTTTACTAAACACCAAAAATGTGTGCAACAACAACAACAACAACAACAACAACAAATTGATCTAACAACCAATATTATAGGCATCCTCGAGTGGTTCTAGGCAAATGTAGGGATAAATAGAATTCAACAGGATGAAGGGTAATTTCAGGGGACACCCCTCACACAACAAAAAAGAGTGAGTTCTAGTTTTGTGGGGGGATGGAAGTCTTGTTCATCGAATCTCAACTTCTTGGTTTTCATTTGCGTTCTGCCTGAAACATCGTGTTTATGAAAACCCTTCATCAGCCATCGAAGAACCCATGATGGTAATTTAAAACACAAACCACCAGCATATATTGACAGCAGCTGCTATTCGCCAGTGGTGTTGATAATTTTTAGCGGACGTTCTATATGTATCTGGAGCGAAATGGTGCGCGGGTGGAACATGTGCTATTAAGTTCCTGCTATTGGCAATAGAATAGTAGAACCTCCATATAAAGTGCGCTTTCGTGAGTGGAACAAAGTATGCTTATGAAAGAGGAATACGTAATATCGGAGTCGACCTCAATAATGAAATGATAGAATAATAATGGATTCGTACATGCGAAGCTCATACTTATTAACTAAATACGCGTATACTTTATCGAGATTCCACTGTGGTTCCTTTTTCCAAACGGTAATTATCCGTAAACTTTGTTCTAGTTTTGTTTGTTTGTTTGTTTGTTTGTTTGTTTGTTTGTTTGTTTGTTTGTTTGTGTTCGTTTGCCACGAGTTGCAAGCTGACATTTGGTGCCCCTTTTGTCACATCCTCCAAATTTGACATGACTTTTTAGTTATTTTTATTCTATTCGTCATAACNCTACCCACACAAGTACACACCCCAAAAATATGTAATAATAAACAAAAATATACATAGATAAACTTACCGTTAACAGTAGACGGCAAGGCACGATGCAAGATAATGAGTGCAAACGTCAAGATAAGCTTCATCTTTTACTTACAGCCCCGTCTGCAGGTCCGGTTCCTTGTGTTGACAAACACCACTCCAAATGTTAGCGAGCTGCCCAAAGCACAATAAAACACTATCTATATGAGTGTTGCAAAACAATGCATAATTATGTTATGAACAATCATTCAAGAGCTTGCATATTAACGATGGGATCTCCTACCATCGTAAAACACCAATAAATCTGCAAATTGAATGCTGCTAAAGGTACACTCAATACCGATGCACCAATTAAATTATTACGATTAGAAGAGATCCCATTGTTAATGCGCAAGCTCTTGGTTAGTGTGCATTTAAGACTGCCTTATTGCTTTCTGCAGACGTTCACTGATAAGTCTTTTTGTATGGAAAAGACTATTTATAGAGTTATCGCTTGAACATTGTTAGATCTAATGCCTCTGTCTTCGTGCTCGAAAGCCCTATTTCCAACCTCGTCTAGGAAACTACCAATGACTTTGCCATTGCCGATCAGGCCCCTGAAGTCTGGCGGAAACTGGTAGAAGTCAAGTCGATTAATTTGATCGAAGTTTTATGGAAAGGAAGGTAGCCAGGTTATGGTAGTAGAAACAAACACCAGGAGAGAATGGTGGCCACCGTAGCCTTAATAAATGCCGTATTCCTGACCATGAGATCCCACACAAGCAGCAGACTACACAGTGTTTGTTTGGAATTTGGAAACACGTCGTGGTGGTATAGTTTGTCAAATTTCTTCAAAGCCTCTGCAGCTCAGCGTCGTAAATTTATTGCACACAGTCATATCATTTCAAAATATTGGCTTTTGTATTAACCCTCGTAGCGCGAGGTGGCTCGGGCTCAGTCTCCTACTGGCTGCATTGCAATTGTTATGAATAATGACTGTTGCCTGTGTTGTCTCGAGGTATGAAGATGCCAACAGCACTTGGCATAAACATGCAACTTTTAGTAGTCCCTATAACATCAGAAAACTGGCCATGGGGAGTGGGAAAAGGGGTTGGATTTGAAAAAAAAAGTCTTAGATGCAAATACATTTGTAGACTCAGAAGAGGTGATGTTTAGCCACTCAAATATAAATTTTGTGGGTGTTGCTAGGTAGGTAAGGTTACCCTGTTTACTGCGTCAAAAGTTCACTGTCAAAGTTCTCAAAATCTTATTGGTTTAGAGGCATTTTTCTTGTGTCAAAATTTGGGGGAAGAACTAAACAACATATTTGGAAAGTGTTTTGGCATAGCACCCCTTGATAAGTTCATAGGAGGTGTAAGACCTTATATGGCCAACAGTGAAAAAAAAAACACAAAAAAAACAACTGGCATCTTCATACCTGGAGGCCGTTCAGTTGACACTGGGGTGCTATATTTTATCGCTCACGCTCACAGTTCGGAAAGGAGATGCCTACATTTTCTATTGTGGCATTTAAGCGAAACGAATGGATGATAGAATTACTACATCACGAAGGTTAACTGCGGACCCTTTCAAAGCAGCTAATCATTTTGATCTTTTGTGAGCACAACTTTATTTATCATAGATGATATAAATCATAAGAGCAGATACAACATCATTGACGCAGGATTTCATTGGCTTATCAACATTTGTGGAGACTACTTAGGTGGGTGGGATGTTGGAGATTTACATACGTATGTGTCATACGGTACAGAGACGATTCATCTGGCTGATTGCTGCAGACTGGGCATCTTTAATACACCTCCATAATGACCCAGAGTGAAATATAAAGCAACCAGCTTCACGTCCTAGACAGGTTTTTCGACTTTTGAGAAATATTGTTCTTAACTTCGGTTTTAAGTGAAATTCCACTCCAACTTTTTTATTTTTTATTTTGAGGGGGCGGGGAGTATATTTCTCATCACGATATTATACGCCTTTGACGTGGACCAGTGCTCGGAAATAGCCTAGTATTTACACACACGTTCCCGAGAAACTATTTTGAGGGCTAACAAAACAAATGGGGAAGATCCGAAGTAGCTGTGCTTCTCGCCCAACACCTCTACTGTGCTGTTAATGGCTAATTCTTGTCATACAATAAATGCTCTTTCTCTTGTTCCTTTTTAGATTTTAAAGAAGACTAATGTCTTTGATTTGGATTAACTGTGGCATCTAACGCCACAGCGGCTGGGTTGGTTGTATCCAGGGGCTTAGCGTCCATGTGATCAACAAATCTGAGATTACCAATACATTGTCACATTTATCCAATACATTCTAAATAATCTGAAATGTTTTGTAAATTTTCAAACATAGCACTTATATTATTTCACCTACAAGCCTTTTACATGCATTGACAACACGACTTTATCGCGGTTAACTAATTTGACTTGCCGATAATCTGGAGGCCCATACACTGTCTCACAGATTGGAGCTCGCCCATGTGCACAGTGTATTGTATCTAAGGCGGTGTCACGTGAGGAACTATTATGAAAAAAAGGTAGCAAGTAATCTGAGGGGGATTTAGATTACCCGCTGTGGTGAATATTATTATCCTGTTTGCGCAAGCGCAGCAGTACCTTTTCCGTAAAAGGTTTCTCGATTTTTCTTACGGCTATCAAACATGGCTCTTTCGGAGCCAAATACCAGATTTTTGGCAATTTTTAAAAAGCCATTGGCTCCTAAATAACTGACTGGCTTTTTTTTTTTTGGCTCCAGCGGACTTTAGATCAAAACCGACTCATTTTCTATGCAAAAATAATTTATATATTCTCTGAAACTGTATGATATTTCAAGTGACGGAGTTTCTGTCGTAACTGGAAGAATGAACACCTAGTTAAGAAGATCCCCAAACTGCATCAATTTAACAGTCGTTCCTAGACCTCTAAGGTAAGAGGAAAGGTTGATGACAATTGTAATACCCGCGTATATCCAGTAATAATGCAGTTCGAAGTAAACGTCTTGTCTTATGCGAAATCTTAATCCACTGACAGTTTCAGACAGCTCGTTGGATGCAAGTGCTAGACTACTGAAAAATCACCCTCCCTATGCCCCTGGCTGTATCTACCACACTTACAATAGTAAAGAACGATCATGTATGATAAACGTTCATACTTCCAAATACTGAACTCTGTACGCCTCCCATGATCCGCATGCATCTAATTACATCAATGTCATATTCATCCTTTCTTTTTTTCTCTCTCTCAATGTCATGAACTTATAGATCAAACAATGAAACATTATTAAAGGCAAAAAAAGTTCTGAAATGAATGGAACAGGTGTTTTTCACACGGGCTTAAAGGAATATCCTATTTTTCTCTTCTAGAGTTTAGTGCATACTATGGTGCGCATTGTCTTTTTCTAATTCAGTACATTTGCATGCAACATTGCACACCAGAATGCTGAACAGTGTACTCTTTTCTGTTGTGGGCGATGATCTTGTGAAATTGTTATCTCAAATTTTAGTTGCTCTTTCACGACCAGATTTCACATAATTATGTATCAAAGGCACAACAAGACACATACTAACAAAGGGGTTTTCAGTAAGTGTGTCTCAGGAGAACGTCAGATGGAACTAAGGGAAAGAGTTGTCTCTCAAAATGACATAATAAGAATCAGCCTCAGAAATATAACATTTCTCTTTAAGTATTCTCATTAATGTGTCTCAGATACCTGTGTGAAATCTGATGGCCAAGTAGCAAGTACAGTTTTGAATTATATATTTTTCCTAAGATCACTACCCACAACCACAAGAAAGTGCACTTTTCTTCATTCTGGTGCGCAGTTTTGCATGTAAGATGTACTGAAGATGTACTGAACTGAAAAAGTGAGCTCTATATATGCCACACAGAGAGAGTGGTGGATCGCCCTATGGTATTGTCTCAGATCATGTATACGATCCTTAGCAATGCACGTTACGATATCGGAGATCATGTCCGTTAACATAGCCACTTGACTTGGTCCAGTCACAGGAAAACCGGTCGTAAACGGACAAAATAAGACACGTATCTCAAACAAGCCGTGTCATTATATTATGTACTACCTGGTCCCAAATACATACTATTAATAAACATTGTGTTTAAGTGACAACTTCTGGTTCCACACATAATGTTAAGAACAAATGCCAAGGGAAATACAGACATTATCATTTTAAGCCTTTTTGTTTCTTTTTTTAAACTTTCCCTGTTAACGTTTTCAAAATGAGGATAGCCGAAGTACATGTAATACAAACACAGTAATACGTCGCTTATGAACTGTGAATAAAACTAACATATTATTAAGAGGCTGTGATGCTGTCTTGACTCTTTCCTGACATATCTCCCAGGTGAACCGAAGTAATCCACTTGCCACACACTGCAATAAGGGCTGCAAAAGCTGAACACGTCAGCACTAAAGCAGGAACTCGTACCTAATCTGTCAATGGGTAATAGCTTGAGTCTCTGCCATTGAGAAAATCGCATAAAAAATCGCCACTTGTACCCGCCCTATTTTCGCCTCGGTGTCCAATAAATATGTGTCATCAGATTACGCTCTGGTGTGCATGGCTGTATACAAAGGCATGCGATCATAGCCGTGTGAAGATAGAAGGCTTTTGAAAGACGACTCTACTGTTTGATTGCATGATTCACATTTCCAGGGCAAAGTTCTTTTCTTAGAAGTGTCTTTTGAAAGGTGACGAGCAACTTCCAAGAAACCAAGCCTGAAATGGTAAATGTTGCAATCTGTGTCTATCATACGCGCAAAAAATACACCTTTGCCACATGGGGCCTTTAAAATTACTTTAAACCCCAGTACTGCGGCTGCTTCGGACTTCCCAAAATGTTAAATTGGGTTGAAATCCAGTTTCTAGGAAATATTGTCCTTAAAAAAATGCAAACTTAATAGTTGCTTTTGTTTAGATTCGTGGTGAATGAATCAAATACGCTGGTACACACATTAACGTCCTCATCTCACCCCCATCCACACCATGATTGACATGAATGTTGTTTTATATCAACTGTGGAGGGTTGTTAATTTCAAGTATTTCTAATTGCGCAATTTTAATCTTCTCTATCTCTATTTGTAGCGAGTAGAGTAGTGAATTAGTTCTTTTTTTTTTTTCCAGAGCAGGGGCGCAGAAGTTAATTACAAACACCTGGTAATGAGTATTTCTAATTTCCACTATATGTATGTGTTAGTGGTAAATTAGATGCATGGATGCGGAATACTGGACCAACATAGAGGTGCCTTCCAGATTTGTCTCTCGTGATTGTAGGTGGAGCTTACTTTTGACAGTTGACTCACGGGTGGTCACTGTAATCTCACGCACTAAAATGCCCACAAAATCTCTTCCTCAACACCCATACAATGCCTTTCCCATAATTTTCTCTATCCCTTTTCCACCCCATCTCGTTTTTACCTCTCAAACACTGAGGACCGACACTCTACTTACTGTGAATCGGTTAAAGTGACTCACTGGTATACCCTTGTAGAGTACGGTGCACAGTTATTGTGGTGCGTACTGTCATTTTCCAATTCAGTATAAGTTACATGCAAACTTCAGATTACAGAAGCCTAAAACGATTGGCTTCTTTCAGTCAATAAACTGTTTTCTCTACTGCCACTTACAAGAAATTCCACAATCTCTAGGTCTTCTTTAATAGTTTGCAGAATTCAATGAGCTTATTAAAAATAATGTTTAAAATATAGGTCTGTCATTTCATTTCCGAGCTATGAACCGATACATCGAACGGTGTAAACAAGCTAACCAGTTTCCTTAACGACAAGTGCTCCGCACAGAAGGTAGCACCGAAACCTACGTGAATGACCCGAACTTCACGTTTAATTTACAAAATCAAGAAAAAAAATGCAAATTAATTCGTAGGTAGGTTCATAAATCTAGGGCCCATTCTCCACAATCTGTCCAAAGGACTGTCTTCCTAACACATATGACAACATGCTATTTTCATCTGTTACCTTAAGCACCAAATGCTGAACAGTTCACTTTTCTCTGCTGTGGGTAATGATCTTAGGAATAATATATCCCAAACTTCAGTTGTTGCTTGGCCATTATATTTCACACATGTATCTGAGACACATGATTGTTCATACTTACAGACATATTTCATAGTTGTGAGGTTATTTCTCGTTATGCTTCTTTAAGAAACAGCCTTATCCCTTAGTTCCAGGTAACTTTGTTCGTGAGAAACACGTATTAACCCCCACGCCCCCCNGATTAAAAACATTTCTGTAAGGATGTGCCTTAACGTGTATTTGATACATGTGTGAAATCTGGTTGTGAAGTAATGACTGCATTTTGCTATAACGTTTTCCTAAGATCACAATCACAAACTGTTTCTGTCCTTCTGCATCTGATCCTCTCCCTCCCCCTTCTATACAAATTCCTGTTACCGATGTACCTCTTTCCCTGTCTTTCCTATCACCCCATTTTAGCCTCTCCTGCTACTCTATATTCTCTCTCGCTCTGCCTGTCATCCTTTTCCCGCTATTTCCACATATTTGACCGCCTGCCCGCATGCATGATTTGTATGTCTGTCTGTCTGTCTGTCTGTCTGTCTGTCTGTCTGTCTGTCTGTCACCTATAGACACTTACATGAGAGATTCAAGTTAGTTTATAAACAGAGGAGTTCAGACAGTGAGAGGTCTTTCTATTGGCATCTCCTCTTTAGCCTGGACTATACTGTTATACTTTACCTCTTCATTTTATAGCAAGTTTGACAGATAGTCTACATTTAATCAGTAAAAACATCAAACTGCCAGACCCAACGTTCTGAATTCAGATGTGTAAATTATATAGCTGCTGGCGTAAGCGAGAAAAATGGACGACGTCAAGATCGAATATGGTCTTTAAGCCGACACCAAACGATACTAGTCTAGGTATAGTGTAGCGAAAACAATTCAATTCAATTCAGTTCTGTTTAGAGGGGGAATGGGCGGCTGATACCGAAGTATGCAGAAACATAAAGACTATATATAGAGCTTACTAATTGTAAAGGCATGTTATCGCTTGACTTCGCTTGGTTGTCGCTGAAGAGTAATTATATTTTGAAGATATTATCTTCATTACTGGTGAATGGGCATAGCCATCGAAAATTAGGGCTGGAATGACGGCAATGGACAGTACATAGTAGAATATAGCAATAAATTTGGGCGTGTGTGACCTAAAGCTGATGTTGAAAAGCTGAATTATTTAAGAATCACCGGTATATCACAATCACTAGAAAGAAAAACAAAAACAGGTCTGTAGCTGGCTGGTAGCAGACAAGTAGAATGTGTATTGATCTGACTTATCTTTTCTCGATACGATCCCTGACTAATCTCGATAAGGTAAAGGAGTGCTATTTAACAAGCACGGGTCTCCTTTAAGGTCACACAGAGCGAGGGTGGGCTCTTCAGAGAAACGTCATTGCTATTTTATGATTTCTATATTATTGCTTGATATTGTTAGGATAATATAAACAAAAGAAAGTCAAAGTATTAGTTTTGGTCAACAACATAACTGACATGAATCCATGAAGATGTTTTATCAAGTTGTGGGCATTTCTGTTGTCGTTTTCATTGCTTCACAAAGACTGATTCCAGCTGTCAGCAATGGTAAGTAAAGAAGTAAAGATGTAGGTAGGTCTATGATATTATCGAAACGTTCGCCAAAATGTGTGTCACACACATTATGTGCCCATACTGGTTTCGAACTAAATCTGTAGGAATTAATCTGTAGACTATCATTGTGTGCACGCATGTGTGTGTGTGTGTGTGTGTGTGTGTGTGTGTGTGTGTGTGTGTGTGTTTGTGTGTTTGTGTCCGTGTGTGGGTTATACTTTCTGTGTGTATGTGTGTTGTACTATATATGTATGTGTGTTTGTGTGTGTGGGTGTCCGTGCGTGTGCTGTATTTTCTGTGTGTATGTATGTTGTACAATAATATGTGTGTGTGTGTGTGTGTGTGTGTGTGTGTGTGTGTGTGTGTGTGTGTGTGTGTGTGTGTGTGTGTGTGTGTGTGTGTGTGTGTGTGTCTATGCTGTACTTCATGCCATGATATAAATAAAACTTGAGATGACAATGGAATTATGCATCATATTGAAATTACTGTCACAACGATCTCTTGTGTTCACAACTACAGCTACATTACAAGCAGACCGTATATTACTTGGAACGTGCGTTTTCTGTTTTTTTTTTTTTTAAGGAAAAGAAAGACTTGTTCATCAAACCCGACTTTGATTTTACCTTGCTAGGAACGGCAGGCGTGTGCTAGACTGCACATTTTTATGTCTCGTTTAATGAACATAATATCTGACCTTGGCCCGTTGCGAACTCACTGGAAATGTCGAAATGGTTACGTCAGTTATCGAGATTTTTCGAGGTAAAAATATATTGAAGGGCGCAATAGTGAGGAATGGGAGGTGTGTGTAAAGCGGGAGCTTAATGTGACGCGTAGCTTCACTGTTGTTCCGTTTGCCTTGCTTGGTTCTCTTGTGCCAGTGTTGTAAATGAATGTGTCATTTTCTCAAGTATCAAAGGCATTGTATTATTAATTGACAGCGACAGACAAGCGTTTTGAAAGGTAGCTGAGTAATCGACCTCAGCTCCCTATTCATACGTCAGTCCTGAATCAAGTCATCGCTGCTACACGGGCTTTTATCAACTTCTGCTTTAAATCAAGTCATCGATACCAGATCTTAACTTGAATGGGTTTTCTCCGGCCGCTGTGTTCATAGTTGAACGTTTATCAATATGTAAAGTGTTAATAATGATGATGTGATAATATTGATGACGTTAATGATGGTGACGATGTGTCAGGCCTCTCTTCTCCGACGACATATCAATACTGAAGACTGTAGAGATTCTCTAGTTCACAGTTGTATTCTATGATGATGTCATCTGCCTTGTCACAGTGCTAGATACTCGGTGGTCCTGCAATGCCCCCTTGAGGCGACGGTCTGTGCTATGGTTAATGAGTTTTAGTTTTGGTGACATTTTCATCATGTAATCCGCATGCACTTATCTCCGTTTAGTGTTGCCGAAGATTTAAAAATCAGCGTTATTTGCATAGTTCGATTGTATGTCCATACTGTTTGAGAATGAACTGTTTAGAACGAACCAACAAGCCAGGGGATTTTGGAGGGGTTTTCCTCCTTTTTAGGGCACGATTTTGGACCCCATTTTAGCGAGAGGGTGGCCACTTTATGAAGATGGCCACAGCGTTATTCATCATTCAGTAATATTGCAATTTGGCAAGCCGTAAGGTCAAAGGTTAAGTTGTCTAATACAACGTGAACGATTTTTCAGCTTATTCAGAAGGAAGTTATGCAATTGAAAAGCGTTTTTATGAACATCGGTGTATAAGCATTGAATATTTTTGAGATAAAGGGAAGAAACAGTAAAAGTAATTACTCTTCACATTAAAATATACATTGTTATTTACTGTTAATGACGTGAAATTTGAAGAGGTGCAGATTTTGAGCCCAGTTAGGTTTTAAATGAATTAACACAGAAATGCATGATTGAATACACCACCAACTCATTTTTCAACGAAAGTGCCCTTACTGGGTTTTGGAAGAAAGCTCTTCAGTTTGCGAGTCTTGCTTTGATCGCAGGTATTCGGAAGCATTTATTGCACGGGAGGATTTCCTTAAAACGCCTCCGTGCAGATAATCTACTTCTGCTATATCAAAATTTCGCTGATCTGTCTTGCATCATAAACCCGTTTAACCCATATTAATATTTTTTTTAGGGGGGGGGGNGGGGGGGGGCGTTGATTTTCCCCAAGATAAAACTGTCCTTATCACACGAAAAAAAAATTACCAGCCGCCCATGTTAAACTGGCTCTTGCCGTAGCAGGAAGCCCATTGGATCCGTTTACAGCGGCGCTAAATATAGTTGCCGGGATCAGGCACCAGTTATGTTGACCCACCTAAACTTATTATGTACGTATACGTAATAGAGTTCTAGTTACCATGGTGTGAAATAACTGGGAATACCATCAGTGTTAGCTCGCTATGTTCCTTTTATGGCGGTAGACAGTTTGATGGGTGGTTAATTTTGTGTGTGTGTGTGTGGGTGGCGGTCCACCACTACAGGCCGATGTAGTGGTGGGTGGCATGGGACCGCCACAATCTTGTGTTTGATAGTGTTACAGTAGTCTCGGTGCAGACAGCACTGAGGCATAGTGCAGACAGAACTCTAAAATTATTTTACATGTTAAATAAACTGTCACTCTGAGGAGTGGCCATTTAAGCCAATCCAAAGGTATTTGCTGCCTGGTATGAGTGTGTATGTTCGCTACCCAGTTGAACAAAGTGT
>JAWQUT010000862.1:0-10040 GCA_033807755.1 Ellobium chinense
TACTTTTATTGCAATGTACTGACGAAAAAGACGATCTTGAATGCATGTAAGACATGATATGTATTTGATATACCTGTACACTGTCTAAGCAGCACAGCACTGTTATGGGGCGTTTTTGCGCTATTTCAGCTGTGCACTGTTTATATATGGAGCCATCCATCTTGATCAATACAAAAGTGATGACAACTACAGGAAATTTTAAAAGCCATATAGGCCAATCGCTGAGGTTCATATGGCAGAAGACAATCTAAGGGATTGCATTACTGAACATGGCGGCCTTTAAAATTCTTAGAAAGAATCTCTATCACAGTTTATCAAAACAGAAGTTCCTGGGCGCACTATTGGACCATGGCTGACTACCACAGGGCATACTAGATGCCACACTGGCACCATGATCCCCTTTGCAGAAGATAAATAAAAGGGATGACCATACTTAACATGATGCACTGGCGTCCGGCATTGTTTACACTTTGCAAGGAAGCTTCTAGATCAAAAGTGACGACAACAACCAACCGCGTTTGCTTATTTCCCTTGATTATCTGATTTAACAGGGATCTGATAGCAGGGATTTTGCTCTGGTCCCATAGTCCCTGTTATATCAGGTTTCGACTGTACATAGTTTGAAAATTAGGATCTTATTGCCAAACACAGGGCGCGGCAGTCGAATTTGTGCAGTCATGTATTCTGGCAACAGATAATAACACTGGGCAACTGAGACACAAGACCGTAATGCCAGTAAAATTAGGTCATGCAGCCAGCGAACTGCATAGTGTGTGACCAGCTAGCGCAACCAGTGTTAAATCCTTTTTCTGGTCAAGGTCAATTGGTAAGCAAATTGAAAAGTAAACTATAATAAAGTTATATGAGCATTGGAATGTCTTATCGATGGCTACATTTACAGGCACAAATGCTATGAATCTGTGGCATCAAGATACTGTAGATTGTTAGTGTGTGGAACTAAGGGACATAACCGTTTTATTTATGATTAACTCTAGGAGTGATGCCCCCTGATAAACGGCATTTTCCAGGCAATGGTTCTACCTGCACTAAAAACGTCGTTGCTATCACACTGAAACTTGCCAATCAGTTAGCTGGAGAGTTCGGCCAGGTGAAACAGCAGCACCATCATCAGCAGCAGCGTTATCGACATCACCGTCATCATCATCACTGGCATCCTTAGCACCAATGGTAACAGATACCTAATTATAAACAACTTAAAATGCCGAACTTATCGGAATGTCGTCTCACTAATCAAGGATTCAATGTATCCCTGCCTCCTTATTTTTCCACCATTTCTCTCCTTTCGGTGTTTGTATTTTGAGTTGTTCCCTCTTCTCTAACCTTACTTCGTCTGTTTTCAAATGATTCCCTTTCCACCTTGTAACGCTATCCATACAGACTGTCAGCAGGCTGATTGTATCAAAGGATTATCAGCTCTATAAACTCTCTAACGAGTATTGAACTTCTGGTCAGTAGGCACTGGCGGTTAACTCTTTTATGGACTTGGTCCATACATCATCAACTCTATTCATTTTTCACTTTTGATCCCAGGCAGCCAACAGCATGTGGACAGAGGTCAGCAACAAAATGTACCTTCCCTTTGATCTGGTCTTAGACTACTATCCAGAGTACAAAGACTATAATATCAGCGAGAAGTCAAACAGGCGTGTGTGGTCTTGCTATGATTTTCCCTCATCGTGGATATGGATCCGTCCACCTGAGCCAACGACATTGTCATTTACGAGCAGGTAAGAACAGAGAAAATAAAAAGGAAAGGAGGTGTTAAAACGTTTAAATTACAGCTGGATTATTAGAATCAAACTTTTAAAGTCGAAAAAAAACAACAACCCGAGCTCTTGTCTGTCGTTCGCTGGCTTGAACTACAGAGACTGCAGCTTTGGCCTTGACTATACCGCTTTCAGCATGACCTTGACCTTGACCGCCAGTGACCTTTCGGCGAAGTCTGGGGAGTGATGTTTAATGAAAAGAGCATGTGGGAACTGGTGATCCCTGGGCAAAATATAATCATGGCGAGACAAAAACTTAGTCATAAAGAGCAACCAGTAACAAACGCAGGAACATGCCGAATGCAAACTCATGTCAATGTATATTTATCTTTCCTAATTTGCAAACCCTTAGGAGAATGAAAAATGAATGCAATTCACGGAATTTTCTATGAACTCTAAGCTAGTACTGTATATTATATTATAGACCTATAGCCGATTGTATGTAGCCTAGATGTAATATCTGGCCTGCCTTCTGTAGTTGTATTGAGCCATCGTCCATTGCTTACCAGAGCAGACTTGCACAATGCTCATTCCCTTTTCATAGTGCCTTATAGTCCAATAGCGGATCGCATCCCCTTGAAAAATTACATAAGACGCAGCAAATACTGAAATGAAATGCACTGGTTAATGAAAACAATCGGTCTCAAATGTTAGCAGGCCAGACTTATCCGTGAAACATGCCTGGAAATTTCTGGAGTGACGTTCCTGGTTGTGATGAGCAAGAGGCGAAAGAAGGAATAAGTACCTTAAAAACTTCAAACTGATGGCCCCAGTGAACATGAAGTCTTTTTAATGGTACCGGTTGGTTGAAGCATTAACAAACTGGAGTGATTTGAGGCGGCTCCTGTTTGTTTGTTTGTTTTTTTTTTGATCGACCAAAGTGGGATCGTCTACCCAGAATTCTAGGGCTCGTGGAGAGATCATCCCTCTCCATCCCTCTTTACCCAATCTGGTCTGCACTTCTTGCCTTTCTCTTCCATTATATACCAACAAAAAAAAAATGATTTGCATTAAGAATTTGTTGTTTCTTAGGTAAAATGTTCGTGGACAATGCTACGTGTTTGTGACGGTGCGCAGCAGAAGCGTGCGCAGCAAAAGCGGAGCGAAGGCGGTGCGCGTGCGGCGCTGAGCGAAAGTGGGAGCGGATGTGACGTGAATGAAGGGGGAAGGACGTGATGGTTGAGGGAAGATGACGGTTAGGGCCTGAAGACGAGATTGGGGAGGGGTTATCTGTCTCCTCTGGTGTCGTGACCTATTGTGTTTCACCGTGTTCTCTGCTGTGGTGTCGTGACCTACTGTGTTTCACCGTGTTCTCTGCTGTGGTGCATTACCGTTCGAGTGAGCCATCGTGTCATTTTCTACTGTCTAAGTCGTCGCCTTCATCGGTGTATGTGCTGACCTTGGCTTGAGAGCCTGCAAGGTCAGCCGTCACCTCATCGACATTAGTCTATAGGTCGAGCGAGCCATCGTGTCATTTTCTACTGTCCAAGTCATCGTCGTCTGAGTCATCGTCGCCCAAGTCATCGTCGTCTGAGTCATCGTCGTCCGAGTCATCGTCGTCATCTCTGTCTGTGGAGGTCCGGTCGTCGTTACGGTCAACCTGATCATCGTTGTTCCTGTCGTCCCGTCGTCAAGTGGACTTTGTGCGGTCGTCGTGCTGTGGGGGCCCCTGGACTGTATCTTAGTTAGTGTGGGTAGACTATACTGTAGGCGGGTAGAAGTACTCGCAGGTTGGATGGGGTGCGTATGTTAGGATGAGAGGCTAGTGTGGATGTGTGGTGTGAGGATGGGCTGTTGGGTGGTGTGAGGTTTGAGGGCTGGGGAGGTACCTGTGGAGGTTGATTACAAAAGGTTGGCTGCGTTCTGTTAAGTTTCGTCCAGTAAATTCGTATGTCCTTTTTAGTATCAGTCTTACGTCCATAGTGTCTACGTCTTGTATTGTGTGGGAGTGGGTCTCGTTAAAATATTAACAGGGAGCCCGAAAGAGTTACACCTCGTTACAGTGTTTAATCACATCGACTGCATAATTTTTAAGCGTGACAGTTGTGTGCGTCATCACTTTTTCAGTCATATTATCCAATCATCACTGACCTAACAATATTAAAACCAGTTTTATCAAAACTAACGTATGCTTTAAACTGTTTAAAAGAAAACTGTGATATTCTCCTTGGAAAGGAGAGGTAAGGGCAGGGAAAATGAGCGCAAATGACAAAGACCAAGGAGAAGAGGAAGGATGATCATGATTCATTTTCAATGAACTTGTGGGAGCCAGTAGAACCATACAGGCTACAAAACTAAAACACTCGGGGATCTTATAGTGAGGGATGGTTGATGCAAAGCCTAAAGACCATAGACCTATGTATCCTTGAAATACGAAAAAAAAGAACATATGAATATGATATATAATAATAATTAATATATGATATCATATGATATGAAGATTGTTAACGCCTAAAGACAAAAGGGCATAATTCGTTAATTTTTCGCATCAAAATCACTTTTTTTGCTTCTTCGTGATCCGTAATACATATCAAAAGTCAGTTCCTAACAATATTATCATGTCTCTGAAACAACAAATGCCCTTGATACGTACATAGCAAAGAAAATTAGAGAAGTAGAATATTTTGTTGCAACAAAAGCTGCATTCAAGCAGAATACCTCGATTTTCTTAAAAACGGGTTTTGACAAAGATGAGCCCTTTTGTCTCCGACCCAGTCTTCAGAGTGGTGGACACCAAAGTCTCTTACTGCTCTGGTTATTTCCGAAAAATGAAGAATGGCGACAGCTATATAATTATTTCGAAAATGAAGAGAGGTTGAAGGTACAATATCGTATTCGGACAGATATAGCCAATAAATAGAGAGTGCTGGAGTCCATAATATCACATTAGAGAGGATAGATATACAGTATCTGAGATTAAAGAGTAGTCAAAATCACAATATCACATTGGTGGGTGGTAAGTGGTGGGAGAGGGGGAGAAAGGGGGATATATCCAAGAAATAAAAGGATTGAAAAGAATGATGACCTTGGATATTCTTTAAATGACCTGCTTGACACAAACATGCAAATGCAAATAAGTTGCCAAAGAATCAAAAAAAGGAACGCTTAAATGAGAAGGTTTACTAACAGATAACAGTACATTTACACCGCAAATGAAGATAATAGTGTACATACTAGAGGGGAGAGAAAAGGAGTGAGGGAGAGAGAGTGAGAGAGAGAAAGACAGAAAGAAAAAGAGTGAAAGGGAGAGAGAGTGAGAGAAAGAGTGTAAGAAAGAGAAAGAGAATGTGTTAGAGAGAGAGAGAGAGAGAGAGAGAGAGAGAGAGAGANGGGGGGGGAGGGAAAGAGAGAGAGATAATCACTTTTATTTTAGTCTCTCTGTCCAATTGTCAGCCTCTGTGCCCTTTTCTGTGAAAGGGGTTGGGANNNNGGGGGGGGGGGTATTGAGCCTAAAATTTTATTACATTCTGTCTGATCTTTCACTCTCTTGATTAATAAAACAAATAAGGCTGCTCAAATATCACTGATGATTTTTGAAATAAACATAACAGAAACAGAAAGCGCTAAAATGTTTCGGTTCTAGAACCATTTTCAGTTATAAGTTTTGTTCTATCTTGTTGACGGCTTCATGAATACGATTTTGCTCTCCTATGTTGTTCAGAAGATTGACTTATATTTTCAAGTTTGGTTGTTAAACTGAACAAGGAAAAGCAACTTGTATCGTGGCAAGATGTGTTTAACTCAAACACTTACAGAACTATATTTTAAAATACACGAACACCAAACCAGACCAAACTAAACCAAACCAAATTGCCCTTACTGGGATTTTTTGATGTATCAGTTGTTTAGTTATGCTCATTACACAATTATGTACGCCCTCCTTTGTCCCATTCCAATAACAGTTTAAGTTTCCAACATCCACAATGAAAGCCAAACTTTTGTGCTGACGTCCCTTGGAAACTCTGCACAAACCTGTCACGTTACCGTAGGGTAAATTGGCTTTATGTAAACTGAGAAAAAATCGTGACATGTAGGAAGAAATAAAANTCTTGATTAATAAAACAAATAAGGCTGCTCAAATATCACTGATGATTTTTGAAATAAACCAAACAGAAACACAAAGCGCTAAAACGTTTCGGTTCTAGAACCATTTTCAGTTATAAGTTTTGTTCTATCCTGTTGATGGTTTCGTGAATACGAGTTTGCTCTCCTATGTTGTTCAGAAGATTGACTTATATTTTCAAGTTTGGTTGTTAAACTGAAAAAATAAATCAACCCGTATAGTGGCAAGAAGTGTTTAACTAAAACACATACAGAACTGTATTTTAAAATACACGAACACCAAACCAGACCAAACTAAACCAAACCAAATTGCCCTTACTGGGATTTTTTTTTTGATGTATCAGTTGTTTAGTTATGCTCATTACACAATTATGTACACCCTCCTTTGTCCCATTCCGATAACAACATTCCAACATCCACAATGAAAGCCAAACTTTTGTGCTGACGTCCCTTGGAAACTCTGCACAAACCTGTCACGCTACCGTAGGGTAAATTGGCTTTATGTAAACTGAGAAAAACTCGTGACATGTAGGAAGAAATAAAAAGAACATTTTTATTAACAGTAAAATTGCAGAGGGCTTTTTCCTTTAAATTTGCTTCAACATCATGCTCAGAAAATGTTGGGGAAAAGCACATGACACGACTGATAACGCTGAATCCTGATGACTGGACTTTGCAGCAGATTGCACAAATCTACAGAAGTCCTTGGACTAATGCCCTAATTAATCGGCTTGCCAAAAAGACTTAGAAACATTTAAATATAACTCAAAGCTTAAACTGTGTGAGGTTTAGGCATAAAAGTGATCTCTGCCAACTGTAAGAATAGTCTAAACAAATCAAAATGCAATGCTATATCTTCACCAGAAACATGATCCTTAGGTGTAGGGCCTTCAAATGTGATTTCATGATTAGAAACTTGGCAGATAGAGAAATCAGTGTTATTCTGGTAATAAGGCACAAAATTCACTTGGCGGAAGCACAGTTTATTTCTCTCATAGTTATCCATTAATAGTAACGCGCATTTTTACATTGCGGAACCCTGTGACGTCACGCCTTTTTCACCTATTGTTGGATGACAAGAAAACATTTGCGTCATGAGGGCAGAACCAAAGCCATTAAATTTTCTAAGTAATATTGTATATGGTAACAGCACGGAAACAAATGATGTAACCTTAATTCGCACTGCCTGCACAGATATACTGTGCTTACTTTATACTATCTAGTAGCTACGGAATAAATTCCACGGAAAAGAGTATAAAACACTTTTCTGTATTTTGTACTCATCTTTAAGTAGACGAACAGGTTTAATGAGGAATTTATACCTTGAGCCAATGTAGCAGACATGACCAAAGCACTGTAGAAATTTTTAAAGATCCCTACAGCAGAGACTTCAGGGTCAGCCACGCACCAGATGGTCACTGTGGTCATTGGGGTGTAGCAGACGATGAAGATGACACAGATAAATATGATCATCTTAGCTACTCTGGTGTCTCGTTGAGAGATAGTGTCTGAACTGACCGCAGTCGTCTTTCGCCATTTACTTTTCTCTGCCAGGCTGGAAATGAGAGCTGTAGTGAGGGCAACCACCGCCAAATATGACCCAACCTGCAAGAAAATGTTGATGGAGTTGCTAACGGCATTTACAGAAACACTGTCTGCACTGGCAATAAGTTTTAGGATTGTTCGGTTCCGGGATGGGGTGTATGTCCATTCTAATCTGTTGATGTAGTAATAAGGAGCAAAAGCTACGGCCGTAAGCACATAGATTATGACAACAGCAAAGATGTTTCGCTTGGGCGTTATCAAAATCTTAACTTTCAGTGGTGTTAACACGCAGAGATATCTCTCCAACACAATGTAGACCGTGAGCCAGCTCGAGATTTGAGTGAGCCAACCATAAGGTACCCCAAAAGCTACGACGCGGATGCCCAGAACGTCAAAGGTCAAGTCATCTAAGAACAGAATGGCATTCAGGACGATCTGAAGGATTTTGACCAGGAGAGAAGCCAGATCGGTGATGGCCAGCGCCATTAGAGAGATGTTGGTCGTGTCCGAGAAACCCAGCTTGGCAAAAACGATGATATTGATAATGTCCCACAGCTGTAACGAATGAGTTGACAGTCAAGGAGTTGACAGTCAAGACAATCTGTAACACGGCATCACTGACAAAGGGATAAATTGTACTTCTAGATTCTAGGCCTCTGCCACTTGTGCAATTATTGATAGTGTCCATCTGTAGTAGGCTTAGGCTTGCTTTCTGGTCATTAAGGGCCATGGCTGGTGAAGGTCGTGGTCTATTGATACTACTGTAGTGAATCTTGTTTAATCCCAAAGTTAAAGTTGAGATTCAATGGAGTCATACTGAATTTCAGATTTCATGTACAAATAGACATCTTACTTGTTCTCTGATAAAGAATATTGTAAACGACGATTGCAGATTATATAGATGAGGATACGAGTAACACTTTCTTCAGAATGATGTATGCTACTGACTAAACTTTGTATGTAAACCTAAGAGGGTGCTCAAAGTGGCTTCAGCTTGAATCAAAATCACAAATAACATTGAGCTTCTTGTGTCGACACCATAAAGATCAATATTTTAAAAGAATCATAGCCGCTCTAGGAACATTTTGTGTGAGATTAGTGGCTATTCGAAACTGCTATGTCTCATTTCCTCCTCAGAGGATCTTGTCTAATTATTATGGGCAACTATAATGAGAGTGTAGTGCATCGTTTAGAGGTCGATGCAATCAATGCAAGTGAAAACTGGAAATGCATGGTATAATCAGACATAAGGTATAGATGCAATATTATAGCTGTGTCGGTATTTGCGAGGGCTAGTCATTTTAGCAGATGTATTTTCTTTAGATTATACAGTGTAACAAGCTGCAAAGAAAATGATGAAACGAAAATTGTAGCTCTGCGTGAACTTCAATGTAGAGTTTGTTTCATTTATTTAAAATTAGTGGAACCGTGATATCCTAAGTGGGATACGTTACTCACATTCCAATTTTGCTCAGTTATCCTCCTCATCCCCCTACACTTACTTTTCAGATATGCAGGCGTCCACAAAATGAAAGGATAATACCCATCCTGATAACAAATTTAGCAAATAACTGAACATCAGAGAAGATGAGTAGCAATACTGTATAACCCAGTTAGCCTGCCGTGAGCAAAGCTTGCAATTACAACTTTTATTTTACTATGCCTCATAACAGGTCATTAAATGAAAGTGCCAAACTACCATATATAGTGTGTTGGTCACCCCTTCAATGCGGAGTCACCAACGAAGAGAAAGAAGAAGGTGAATGAAGTCTGAATTCGGCTGATTATAATTGTAGTATGATTCACCAAACTTAGACACTATTTTTTATCAGAGGTCGTGGTGTAAAAAGCTGAACAAGGTTATTGAAATATGAACCCAGACTAAAAATATGGCAAGATGTAGTATTCTATAGCAAGGGGGAGGAATGTGAGCTCAGTCTGAGAAGTTTTCAGATGTTATTTATTGTTTTAGGGAAGTGTGTCACCAGGGATTTTACCCAGTTACTGTGAAGGATCTATTTTGAAAAGATAGGTAGAAAAAACATACACTAGAAAAATATGCCCCTACCGGAAATCGGACCCAGGGTCTCTCAGCTTGCAAGTCTGATCGTGCTACCACTACACCATAGGGACGCTAAATTAATAGCATTTTAATCCTTAAACATCAGTCCTACTGTCTGAATCTATCCCTAACATCACGTGTGAACCTATGTTCACCCGTGACAAAAACACATTCCCGACTGCTCACACACAGGCGAAGACAATATAGAACTGATCAGCACGTGATCAGATAAAGCATTATGACAACCACAATCACACAATGCACAATATAAAATTGTCAATAAACCTATAATATAGACCACTCCTTTACATTTACAGTTATTAATTCGTTACATTACAGGGCCCCTCCTGGTAGATACTAGAATCAAAATTCTAATCTCGGTCAAAAGGTTGGAGCAGCAATCTGGCTGAAAGGATGCTCTGGGAGACTTGCTTTACTGAAGGGGTTGGACCTTTCCACTAAAATGTGACGAAGGCCGAAAACAGCTCCTACATACTCACAGAAAGTTGGAAATACAGAAGGGAGCAAATATTTTTATTCTTTGATAGTAATGTTTCAAAATCTTTGAGGCAAAAGAGAGCATT
>JAWQUT010000862.1:12852-29920 GCA_033807755.1 Ellobium chinense
TGGATGAATGGATGAATGAATGCCTTCAGTATGCTTATGCAGTAACTTTAGAGTTCACCGGGTGTCGGACCTTCAGTGAGGTCTTAGTTGCCGGAGTCACCCTTACCGATCTCTGCGTTGTCGGCTGTTGGCGGACCTAACTAGGTCATAAAACATAACAGCAGACAGTACGAGCGTAGTGCATGAGAACAACCATAGCATGCTGCTTTAGTATGTTATTATTCATATTCCCGCCTGCAGGATAGAGTCTTGCGTTCTTGTTGGCTGTTTCTACGCTGTATTGTGTTTGAGTGCCTCCAGTCCTTCTCAACTACTGCTAGTGCAAGCTCATACTTTGGATGGCATTTAAAAGAAAAAAAATAATAATAACTATAATATAGATAGTGAGAAGCTGAATATTCACCTGAATGAATGAATAAATGAATGCCTTCTTCAGTATGCGTATGCAGTAATTTTAGATTTCATCAAGTGTCGGACCTCTGTGAGGTTTTTGTTACCCGAGTCACTCTTATCGAATCCTCCGTTGTCAGCTGCGGACCTAATCAGGTCTATACATATAACAGCAGATTGTACGAGCGTAGTGCTTGATATCAGCCATAGCTTGTTGCTATAGTATAATTATTATTATTCATACCTTCACGCGGCAGTATATAGCCTTGCAGTATTGTAGGTTGTTTTGACGCTGTACTGTGTTTTATTGCCTCAGGTCAGTCTCAGTTACTGCTAGTGAATGAATGCAAGCTCATACTTTTGACGGCATTTAAAAGATAAATAATAAATAATAGCTAGGAGATAAGATATGAAAGGCTGATTAATCACATAAAATGAGGGAATGAGTGACTGAATGAATGAACGAATGAATGAATGAATGAATGAATACGTGAGTGAATAAATGAGTGAGTGAACTCAGTTTAGGAGATTCATGTACGTACATAATCCTTTTCTTATTATAAGCACTATGGACATGCATATTTCACTGTGTTTTCATCATAGCCCTTTTTTATTGTGCTTCATTATACATTCTTACATTCTTTCTCTCCTTTCTTTCATTCTTCTATTTCAAGATCATAATAACTTCCTTAATTCACATTGACTGTAGAGAGTTATCAGTAAGTTTTGGTTTTTGCCATATTTAAACTTGCTTATGCACATTTTGCCAATCAGTATAAGATGATTTATTCGTTTCAGCATATGTTTATCTGTAATTTCACATGATTCTGTGATTCCAAAGAGGATAGATCTTTCTTCAAACTGTATCCTTTTTCCAGTCCATGAATTTATTAAGGCTTCAATTTCATGCCACATAGGTTTGACTACGCTGCATGTTGCAAAGAAGTGTTCCAGATAATCAATTTCATTGCAGTGCTGGCACATTTTGGTGTCGTTTATAGCCATCTTCTGAAGGAGGATAGCTGTTGGATAGATGTTATGTAATATTTTCCATTGTAGATTCCTTATTCTGGTCTCTTTGGTTGCCTTCATGGCCAGAGTCCAGTGCTCTTTGTGTATGTCAATATCATATTTCTTTTTCCAAAACATTTTGATGTGTAGCTCGGGTTGGGCGTCTGTAATAATTAATTTCCTGATGACTTTGGGATTTATAAAGTCTTTCAGTATATCCTTGTCTTTAAAATGGAACTGTACCTTTGGAGCAGTATCAGGCATGTGCTTGTCTTTAAATTTGCAAAAGGCGTGTTTTAATGTATTGTATTCAAATATTAGTTGTGGTGATTGTCCTATTCGTCGGACTGTGTTTTCCCAAGTAATAAATCCACCTTCTTCTTCCAATTGATATACGTAATTGATGCCCGCTGCTGCCCAGCGTTGAAAATAGAGCATTTTATTTTTGTACTTCATATCTTTGTTGTTCCAAATGTATGCTTTTATATCATTGATTCGTTCTTTTTCGTTGTGGTGTATAAGCCATGTTTTGACCACTCTTTTCCAAAACGGGGCCCCAATGTGTTTCAGAATACTGTTTATGTCCTTTATATCAGGATGTGCTTCAAACACTCTTTTTCCTCCCACATGCTGTAAAATTTGTTCTGGTAGTTTTGTCCACATACCATTCTCTCGAAGAAGATTTGCTGCCCATCCTATCAAAAAGCTGTCCTGCATATTGTGCATATCGATCATATTCAGCCCTCCATCTTCTTCTGGTGTACAGAGTGTTTTACGTTTTACCTTTTCGAAGGCTTTCCTGTTGGAAATTTTTTTTCGCCAAATGAATGCAAATAACTTTCGGTTTATTTGAGTGAGAATGTTGTCTGGTAAGCTGATACTTTGCATCATGTAAATACACTGTGAAATCATAAATGTTTTAACAAGTATTATCTTGCCATGAATAGAAAGGTTTCTTTTAGACCATAGTTTTATCTGTTTTTCTATAGTTTGTAAGATACTGTTCCAGTTTTCTTCAGCATCCGCAGCTGATACCCCTCTTTGAAAGGTTATACCTAGAATTTTGACTTTTTGCGCCCTTGTTATGCCTTGCGTGTCCGGCATTTCTGGTGTTTTGTCGCTAATGGACATTAACTGTGATTTATTGTGATTAAGACTGAGGCCGGAAAAGAGTGTGAATAATTTTATTTTAGAAAGTATCTCTCTGAAATCAATCTCGTCTTTTGAAAATAGAGTCGTATCATCAGCATATTGTAGTATTTTAATAGGGTCAGCATGAGACGTTAATTTAAGTCCTTTGATGATTTTGCTTTGTTTGAGTTTAAGCGCTAATAATTCCGCAACCAGTAAACAGGTCAGCGGCGAACAAGGACATCCTTGTCTTAAGCCCCGCCCTATATTGAAAAAATCGGTCATCCATCCACCATTATTTATAGATCCTCTTGCTTCCGACATGAGGAGCTTAATCCATTTAGTGAGTTTCTCCCCAAATCCAAATTTCTCAAGAGTATACCACAGATATTCATGTGATACACTGTCGAAACATTTACTGTAGTCTACAGCCAGCAGATGTCCAGTCTGGTTAGTTTGTTTTGCATGTTCTAACAGATCAATAATTTGTCTAATTATTGTGGAAATCTTCCTGCCTTTAAGGAATCCCATCTGTGTTTCAGAGATCAAATTTGGGAGAACCCCTTTAAGTCGTTCTGCCAGTACCTTCGCTAGAATCTTATAATCTACGTTTGTTAATGAAATCGGTCTCCAGTTGTTCAAAACAGTTCTGGCTAATTCTTTTCCTTTATGTATAAGAGTAGTTACACCAATTGTTTGTGAAAATGCTAACACCCCCTTTTCCTCGCTATAGATATAACATTGATATACCGGTAGTCTAGATCATGTTTCATTTCCTCCCAAAATGTTTTGTAAAATTCCGCGGTTAGTCCATCTATACCTGGAGCAGAGTTGTTCTTCAGCTGTTTTAGGCATTTTTCTATCTCGTCAATGGTGATGTCTCTATCGCATAGTTCTTTATCTTCCTCACTAAGTTTTGGTATTGTTATGTCTGCATGAAAATTCTCTCTGGCTGAATGGTCAGTGCTAGTGTCTTTTTTGTAAAGGTTAGAATAATATTTGAAGATTTCCTCCTGAATTTCTTTTCGTGATTTTGTCACTCCGGAAGTAGTTTCCAGTTTTGTTATTATATTTCCTTTCCTTCTGCATTTTTCCAGTCTTAGAAAGAAAGCGGTTCCTCTCTCTCCTTCCTCAATCCATTTTATATTTGCTCTAACTGCTGCTCCTCTCTGGTCATTTATAGTTATCAGTTCAAGATGTGCTTTTAGTTTACCAGTATCCCTTATCAGTTGTTCGTTGTCAGGTTGTGTGGCCAGTGTCTGTTCCATTTCATTTAGTCTTTCCTCAATCATACTTTTAATATTTTGCTTTGTGCTTGCTTTCATTCTACTAAACTGAATAGCTTTCTCCTTTGCTTTTATCTTTAACAATTCCCACTTGTCGTGAGGATTCATACTCGTATAATTTTTGGAAGCTTCTAGTAAAAATGTCTTCATTTCATTTACAAAAACTGTATTTTCTGGAGCAGACTATTATTAAATTTATAATAGGAAGGTCCTCTTTTAAATTTTTGGAGTTGAAATCTGAAAAAAAAAACTGCTCTGTGGTCCGTCATGGGTGCCGATATTATTTCTGACTCTATACCACATCCTATCAAATCGCTACTAACGAAGATGTAATCTAGCCTTCTGGCTGTGAACGGTGTGTTTCTCTTCCATGTATACTCTACTCTTTCAGGATTAAAAGTTCTCCATGTGTCGAAGAGATCAGAAGAGGAAATAATATTTTGAAAGTTGTGTACTGTTTCTTTGCAATGCTCTTCTCCTGCAATCACATCTTTAAAGTTGCTAATGACTGTATTAAAATCACCCGCAAGTATGACATGTTGTTGTTGATTAATATGTTCTTCAATAACTTTTTCTACACGTTTTAAGAATTCAACTTTCTCCCTTTCATTACTTGACGGGGCATAAATGTTTATTATTAAAAAGCTGTCACTGTCCTTTTTGCCTGTAACAATAAGTATTCTTTCATCACTGTAAATTTTCTCTCCTTTTTCAAACTTGTTGTTTAGTAGTGTTACTAAACCTTTACTATGCTTTGTGCCTGGTGAACTAAAGAATCCCTCCCCCCCATTGTTTTTCCCATTGTTCTATATCTTCATTTTTTATGTATGTTTCCTGTAAGCAGATAATATCTGAGTGTTTACGTCTGAAAAAACTGAATAGTGATTTTCTTTTATTTAAATTTCTCAGCCCTCTCACATTAAGTGTCGTTACTGTGATAGGCTGTACCATCCGCTAGTCCGCTGGGCTAACTCGTAATCCGATTAACGTTTCCGGGTCGATTCCAAAATATCCGTCCGCTCAATACTTCTTGACCTAAGTCGTGGAGTGCCGTTTGTTAGATGATGCGGAGAGCGATTCGCAAGTTCTCTTTAAGGAACGGGGGCGCTCGCAAGATGCACTTTCCACGTGCGGACAGTATGCTAAGGATTGGTCTGCTGTCTTCGAGTGCAAGGTTCGAGTCCGCGCCCTACCCCTATCTTTAGTTTCCACTGATTTCTTGGTATTGTCACCCTCAGGATCGTTTGACTTCTGCTCCTCTCGATTACTTTCCTCCACTACGGTAGTCGGACTACCTATTCCTTTGCCGTTGACTATTTCTAATCCAAGGCCGGCTGAGCGCCCCTTACCGCCCACCTCACTCACTACCTGCGTGTCGCACTCGGACCTCGCCTGTGTTTCACTTATCGTGTCTCCGTGAGTCGGTTTGTTACAGACGTTGGTATCGTGTGTTGTCACAGGTAAAGGCGGATTTTCAGGAGGTGTTCCACTCTCCACTTCTTCTCTTTCAGCATAGAAGAGATAAGCGTGAAATTATCCTGGACTTTTACCGACCTTATCAAACGCCTCGTCGGCTTTTTAATAAATTTTTAATAAGCTTCGGTTCCCGTTTCTGAATTTAGTTACAAAACCGGCGGCGTCTCTAGCGCAGTCCAAGCGCATGTCCGAAAGTGGTTCGTACCCTGCTGCTGTAATAGTCTCTAGCAGATCTTCTCCAGCAACGGAAAGAGGGATGTTAGAAATGACAAGCTTGCTTGCAGTGACTTCCGCGCCGTCGATATAGAAAACCTTCGCCGGATTGACAGGACTGGGCAAAATCCGTTGCCCCCTTAAACTGAAGCCCACTGCCAGTATCTTAGACCGCGCCTCCTCTGACGAGGGGTACAGGCGGTAAGTGCCTCCGATCTTCTGGCAGCCAAAGATAGAGCTGGGACCTGCCGTGACTTCAGCTGCTCGACAGAATTCCACAATGGATATCCTGGCAGCGCTATCCGTAGCAAGAAGGTCCCGGCTTTTAATAAAAATAGGGTTCACTGCTGCTGCAACCTCTACCGGCATACTTACTTGAGTCGTGTAACAGCCTTGGAATACACCACACAAAATGTAAACACAGTATGACCGACACCGAAAAAACGACAACCAAACGATAACGAGCGAACAGAAACTACCTACCGAACGCCAGCCGCAAACTATGCGTAATATCACACCAGAATACTAAACTGGCCACTGACAGATATCCACAAACTGGAAAGAATCAACGAAAATCTCCTGCTGTGAAAAGAAAGGCCCTCCCCGAGAGAACCTGAACCGGAAGTCCGAAACCCTAACTCTAAACCCTAACCCTAAACCCTAAACCCGAAACCCTAACCCTAACCCTAAACCCTAAACCTAAACCTGAAACCCGAAACCCGAAATCCTAACCCTAAACTCGAAACCCGAAACCCTAACCCTAAACCCTAACCCTAAACCCTAACCCCTAAACCCTAACCCTAAACCCGAAACCCTAAACCCTAACCCTAAACCCTAACCCTAACCCTAAACCCGAAACCCTAACCCTAAACCCTAAACCCTAAACCCTAACCCCTAACCCCTAAACCCTAGGATAGCCTGGACTGAAACGCGGACAAATACGAAAACACACAAGACGGCACAAAAATCACAGAAGACGGGACGCGCACAGACATTAACATTCACTCGCCCAGACATCCCATTAACGACATGAAACTCGCCTCTCAGGCTCATATTTAATAACAGAAATAAATTACATAAATATATTTAAAGTCGTCATACGACTGATATAATGTCAAGTTAATACAGCACTGGCCTTTAAAACCTAGCCTCACAATCACTCCGTCCACTCAGGATCTTATAATCCAAGCTATAGTGACAAGCTTATATTACTTAAAATACTTTATTTTACCCAGAGCATTCCTTGCTCTTAACGAAGCTTATAAGATAAGACAAGCTATAACATATATTCAGAGCATTCCTTGCTCTTAACGAAGCTTATAAGATAAGATAAGCTATACCATAATAATATTCAGAGCCTCCATGCTCTTAACACAGCTACAAGACAAGCTGATGATATGAATCCGTGTAGGAAATAGATTTAGTATTACGTAACTCATGGAAAGGTGTTCCCACTCTATAATGTCCTCTAACGCCGCCATCTCCAGTACCTAGGGCCGATGCGAAAGGCAGGCGTACAGTACCTCCTGGGCCAAGCGCCCTCTTCACAACGTCGGGGAAAACGTCTCACGCTCCCCGCCTTCAAAGCCTAGATAGAACAAGAAATTACAACAAAATTATTAATTTACTCATTTAAATCCTTACAGCGCACCTTGACTTTCAGAGTAGCCTACCTGGGTTTTCCATCTTCCTGGAATTAGCGCTAGAGAAGATCCCTGCACTTTATTAAAATTGAGCATTCATCCTAATTTACTCGACGCACCTGAAAATCTCCAGTCGTTCAAAGAAGTCCATTCACCCTACAATAAAAAGCACTAGCACACAATCATCCAAGTGAATATCTCTTATATATATACACATTTCACTGGTTCTGTCACTCGCTCCCAGGACTCGCGATCGTTATACTGGCTTTCAACACTTACCAAGACTTGGCGGCAGTCATTTGCACACACAGTCGCTCCCAGTGACACTCAGAGTGATACAGGATATAGCTCGGCGTCCTGCTTGCTCTCAACCCTTTTTATAAGTCTCGTTTCCCCCGCTCACCTACTTCCAGACATTCGTAGTCCGTGCGCACGAGATACAATACAATCTACTCACTTTGTACAATGACCTCAGACCCCTGTGCGACAAAACAACTAACGATTTTATCATAACTCGTGACACTGTAGATGATTTTTAGGATGACAACATTTTGCAAGAAGAGCAAACAATATATATATTTAATTGCTGTTTAATTCGACTAATATTGTCCAACAAATGGAAAAGTTCATAGAATAAACAAAATTGTCGTGGTACCAAGAGTCAATTTAATTTCAGATGTCGGGTTTCACCACGTGAAGTATAGAAATGTTACCAAGGACATGAAAATTATTTCCAAAAAATTCACATTCTGATTTCTCTCGTTTTTCTTTTGTTTCGTCACTTGGCTGTAGGAGTTTCTTGACTTGATCATGTTCATTCCGGATCGTAGTCTGTCCACGTCTTTCCCCATTCTCCAATCATTTTCTGCTTATGTTTCATCAAACCGACGACATATCACGAGAATCTCTGGCCATAAGAACATTCATTGACTTAATTGTCACCAAAATTTATTGGAACTTCAAAATACATTCAATGATCAGGTATTCTGTTTTTCACATTGTGTGTGGTCATGATGGTAGTGGTGCAGCTGATGGTGTCGGTAGAGGTAGTGCTCCTGATGGTGGTCTTGATGATGGTGGTTGTAGTAGTAGTAGTAGTAATAGTAGCAGTGACGATGGTGGTAGTAGTAGTGGTAAAATTAGTAATAATGATGGTGGTGGTAGTAGTTGTGGTGGTAATAGTAGTAGTGATGATGGTGATAGTTGTGGTAATATTAGTAGTGATGGTGATACAAGTAATGATGAATGTTATTGGTTAATATTGAAATTGATGTTGTTGTTTTTCCTGTTGTTGCTGCTGTTGTTTTGCTGCTGCTGTTGTTGTTCTTGCTGTCATTGTTGTTGTTGTAATTATTGTTGTTGTTATTGTAATTGTTATTGTTGTTGCTGTTGTAGTTATTATTGCTGCTGCTGTTGTTGTTGTTGATGTTGTTGTTGTTGATAATGTGGTTTTATTGTTGTTAATGTTGTAGTTATTGTTGTTGTTGTTGTTATTATTATTATTATTGTTGTTGTTGTCATAGAGGATGATGATGATTATACTCTATGAAATGAAGATGGTGTTGATGATGATGATGATGTTTCTGAACCTCAGGGAACAGACGCTTCCTTTCCGTGGCATTGTGTCATCCATTGAAGGCCCCACCACTAGCCCCTCTTACTTCCTGGATTCGGTCCTTAACCCCCTGGTTCCAGCAGTGTGCGACAATTGCTAGTGCAGAGATAGCCTTGATCTTCTCCGCTTCATATCTGAATTTAACAGCCGTAGTTCCTCTTCCAACAACATCACTCTCCTTACCATAGACCCGAAACCCTAACCTTAACCCTAACCCTAACCTAACCCTAACCCTAACCTTAACCCTAACCCTAAACCCTAACCCTAACCGTAACCCCTATCAAACGGGCACAAACTCCTAAGTACTGAGGTTTAGTAAGACATGTTGGTGTAATTTAAATATTCATTCATTCATTCCTTCATTCATTAATTCATTCATTCTTTTACTAATTCACAGACTCACTAACTCACGTACACACTCACTCATGCACTTACTCCTTTCTATGGACACACGCACCCAGTAAAAGCTGTATTCTGAACTACGTTTGGAAAATTCTTTCAGTATTTGTTCATCATGTTTGTAAAGTCATGTGTCCAAACTCATATGTGATGCAGTGTTTAATATATTAAAAGTAAACAAACACAAACGGCCACAATCTCGTCATTCTTTGGTGTAGTTTGTTTCTGCTAATTTATCTGCCCTCTAATAAGTTAAATAACATGTGCATCAGGTGGTTTGACAGGGTTTGAACAGACTGTCTTAGCAAAATCCCCAGAGTCTAATTAAAGACTGCAGAGTATTGAAACCGTGTCTCATGAAATTTGACTTTAGAATTAATGAAATGACAAACAAATCTAAGTGGCAGCCCTGGTTATGATTAGAGGTGGACGTTAATAGATGTTTTTGAATATCGATTAAGATGAGTACTCATGTTACGAATCTCGTAGATATTAAATATCGATACTGTGACGTTGTATTCTCAAGTTCTGTCATGAGGAGCCTGATCATGAGGTTTCCTTAAAACTAGTTGGCGAATGTCCGGACTAACAGCCAGGACACAACAACAGAATTTTATTTTTATATTTGTGCGGGTTTTGTCGGGGTTTCTTGTGTGTTTTTTTTAAACTAGTGTGAGCAGTCGGGAAGTGTGATAGGGTCACGGGTGAACACTAAGCTCGCAAGTGGAAGTAGGGACCGATTCAGGCAGTTGGTATTTAAGGATTAAATTGCTATGAAGTTAACGTCCCTGTAGTGTAGTGGTAACACATTCAGACTTGCAAGCTAAGACACCCTGATTCGATTCCCGGCAGGGACAAAAAATTTTTAGTGTGTTTTTTCGGCCTTTCTTCTCAAAATTTGGTAAAATCCCTAGTGACACACTTCTTTAAAATAATACATCTGAAAAATTATCAGACTAAGCTCACCTTCCTCCCCCTTAAATATAAGAGAAATAATACAATACTAAATATACTTTGCCACCCGGTTACACTAGGAGCAAAATTTTAATCGTTTGTGGATAATTCTCGTGGCATAACGACTACTAGCTTGTCTCTCCCTTTCTGACGTCACGCCTTATTCACACGTTGACCGGACGACCAGTCATGGCTGCCCGCAGGGTGAGAAAATCCCGACTTTCAAGCTGCATTTTCTCGGAAGCCCTCGGGCTAAGGAAACGTGGAAGGGCATGAAAATTTATGAAATAAATACTGTGGATTTTTTAGGCTGTGATGCAGACCTTGTCTTCTTTCTCTTGACGTAAGGTGATCATACCATCGTAATCTGAGACAGCAAAAGTTTACAGATGAAGAAAATTGATTATGTCCATTTTAGTTGTGAAAAGGATTGAACTTCTCTGTGAGACTAGAAGTTCCCCGGCCTTTGAAAACAGCTGCTCTGAGAGAAATGATGTTGCAGGAAGACAGATACCTTTGAGTGCCAGGCTGTTTCTAATCTGACATTGGAATAATACTTTTTTTTTTACATAGTTATTTTAACCATTTTTTTTGTTACAATAAAACAACTTCTTTTTAGAGATAACAACAAATAATGACGAAAAAATTTTAATTATAGGTCTTGTCTCAGTGAGTATCTAGTAGCAGTATTTATATTAAGGAAATACCAAGTATCGGGTACTCATGATTGGAATCAAATATCTCAAGTACTCAAAATCGATATCTATTTAATGCCCACCTCTAGTTCTGTCATTTTACAATTCCCGACGGGCCTTAGATGGTGTTTAGGCAAGAGTGGATGCCGTACTTACAAGGGGTAAGCATATATTACACTTGGGGTTAGATTCTTTTTAAAGTTGTTAAATAGAACCAAAAATTTCTGAGCGGTGCACTCAAAGCACCGATAAGCCATCGGTATTGTCGTATTATCGTAAACACGTAAATAAACAACAAAAACGGATCCACTAGACTAGTCTAGACTAGGTCTAACTATCCAGCCTGCCCTGAAGGGAATGAGTCGCAAATCAAGCCTGAGTGAGTAGTAAATATGTGGCCTCAGGGAAAAGCAGAAATATATCTTCTACCAGAATATCAAACATGGAAGTAAACAGTTGGGGGATTTCCGAATGAGACACACCTGATGATTGATGCACCTGTCTCGGCGAACATTAGGCCTAAGGTTATGGACTTGCATTGATTGACACTACTGTTTCTATTCAGTTCAGCATTACTCACTAGATTAGAGTCAGGGCTAGAGGTAGGGGAAGTGTTAGGCTTAAAGGAAAGTTGCAGCGTCCAATGGACCACGTTAAATCGGCTATGTCAAAGGACAGACCGCAATGATAATGATACAGTTCATTTGGTCATGGACTAAATTAGTCACTAATTCGATATTTCAACTAAATCGATGCTGTTGTTAGAGAAGGCCGTTAAATCATATGATATGCTGTTATTCGAATAAAACAGTCTTTCAAGTGTCTATCAACATGATATTTATATGGCTCTACCTGCTCCAGACAATCTACAGGGTTCCATTATAGAAAGTCAGAATTCTTATACCCATTGCGCGCGTGGCAGCCATAAGCTTATGTCAGATATGTTCTCCTCACATGGCCAGGCTGTCTAGCCAGTGCTCTGCTGACAGGTGAAAACATGTCTGTATGAATCTTTTATTAATTCCACTGTAAACGGCAGCTATGTTAAATTAAAATCATGCTGAGGCAATAAAAATGCAGAATGCTTTACCTGGCTTACACGGTCAAATTTTACTTTTGAATTTGGATTACCAGAATTTTAATTGAAAGCTGAATAATACTGTTTCAGACAGAGGTGTCTATAGTTGCTGGAACTTCAGTGACATCATCAATTTTGCCACAAGTTGCTGCTGTTCTAGGAAGGGGAATAACTGTAGACACAGGGGCAAATCCCGGTCACACAATACTGATTTTATTGCATCATATTACACAGGCATGTAGTAACAGAATGATGCTCTTTCTTCGCCAGATTGTCTGGGTATGCATCGTAGATAATTTTCATAGAGAAAAAATACTGGAAAATGGAAAATTATTTTTGACTAGCTGGTCCACGTTTAAGGTTGTATTTGTAGAAATGAGTTTCTGTTTTTATGATGCACACTGCACTTACACACTTATTACTGGCAGGTGGCAGTTAATATTAACTTGTGCACCTGTGCTAGTGAATCTGAATTTTTTTTGGTTTTGTTTATGAAGGAAGGGATGAATAGTATCAATTTCTTCATCACTTAGAGTAAAGGAACCACATGCGGCCACTTCTCACAAAATAGGAGATAATTCTGAAACTGATCAAAGTAGCCGAATGGTTTTTGGCTCAAAATGAAGTGTTTTATCTGGCAACAAAACTGTGTTGTGTTACGGTAAGTAAGCTCAACAAATTCGAATGGGATGTAGAGGGACTATTTTGCGATCAGGGGACCTCTATGCGATCATTGGGGTCACATTATGCGATCGGGGGATATCCATGCGGCCACATGGGGGTTATTTATGTGACCATCATCCTGCACTTGAAATTCAGGCACTTACATCAATAAATTACCGGCAAAAAATGGCTAGCACATCTTATTTATTCATAACATTGTCTGACGTGCCGATCTGAGCATAAAATAAAACAGTGTTGCAAATTATGCCCTGGTATTGGTCTGTGTGATGCTCATGGCCAACATCATGTTGCAGGAGCTCGTCTAGATTATAAATCTTAAATGAAAGCTGACAACTCTAACAAGACAGAGTAATTTATTGACACTTGTATAAAAAGGAGTGTGAACTCAGAAGTAACCGTAAAAGTCCAAAGTGGACAAAAAAGAACTTAGGCAGTGGCAAATCCTGCCTTTTCCAAACATCGATCAAAAACGTGAATGCCAAAAAAAAGGATAAGGGAGCCAAGGGCAAATCAATGCTCAAAATAAAAAACGTGAACAAAAACGTGAACGCCAAAAGGAGGATTCAAGGGAAAATCAGTGCTGAATAAAGCAAAAATGTTTCTGATTTCCGGTGTCTGTTCTTCATCAGCTCCATGGACAAGTTCTGTGTCCAGTTCAGGCAGTCTGTTATCTGGCATCTGTTCTTTGTCAGCCCAGTCCATGTGTTCTGTGCTCTGTTCAGGCAGCCTTGCCAGTAAATCATCCAGCATTCTAATTGGGGTAACTTCAATGGCTGCTTTGAAAGGGATGACATCATCAACATCTTCTAGTTCATTTTCCAGACTGAGCTCCAAGTCCCCCATCAAGACATCGTCCAGGTCTTCTTCAGCATCAAGAACAACATTTCCTTCAACACTTGTGTCATTCTCAGAATTGAGTCTTGCCATCTTCCTTTTTCTCTATTTCCATCTTTCAGTTTCTTCTTTTCAGCCTCTTCGTGCTATCCCTTTTTCTGGCTTCTGCTTCTAATCTCTTTTCCTCTCGTTTCTTCTTTCTTTCTTCTTCCAGTCTAGCTTTCCTTTTCCTTCTTTCCTGCAGCTGCTTTTGCCTTTCTTCTTTCATCTTCGCTTTCCTCTCTTTTCTTTCCTGCATGTGTTTCTTTGTTTCTTCTTTCCGCTTTTCCTCTTGTACCTTCTCTGCTGCTTTGGACTCCAGCTGATCAGTGAAGTTTTGTCCACTGATTAAATAATCTGTCATGCTTGCTTTCTTCTGTATGTTTCCCTCACCTCGTGGACTCCTCAAACTGGGCATCTGTCTGTGGCACAGGTTGTAGACATTGCTTTACTCCTGTTTGTGCCTGATTCCGTTCTCTGTGGACTTTGGTGTAATACTCCTTCCAGAGATTGAAGAGTGGGTGAGTTTTCAAATCATAACTTTCATCAAAACGTTTGAAATAGAGGCCAGCAGTTTCTTCTCCTATCTGTGCGGTAATCATGTGCAGTTTCCTCAGCACATCATTGTGGCTTGCACTTGGTGTTGCAGTCGACTGGTGTTCATGGGAAGAGGTCTGCTGAATGGCCTGAGCATTTCTTACTTCAGGTTTGCCACATGAAGACAGTCCAGATTCACCAGATCCAAGCATCTCGGGCAGGCTTTGGGAGAGAGACAGAATGTCTTTATTTGATGAGGTGACTGCTGAACTTCTAGGGTGTTTGATTGCAGGTTTTGATGCGAGTCCTCAACAGACTGTTGACTACAACTTTCAGATGCAGGCGCTGATAACTGGGTGGTAGGGTTGATAACTGGGTGGTAGGATTGATAACTGGGTGGTAGGGTCTTCCCCACAAGGCAGAGACGCAGATGGCACAAGCCATTATTTGTCGGCGGCATTGAAATCAAGAGGAAACAGTCCTGCTTTTCTGAAGGCATTTTGAACTGTTTTGACATTTCCTTTACTGTCTTCATACACTTTGTTTGAAGATCGGCGCAAATGTTCTTTTTGTAATGACGTCATTCATGCTTTGTTGTCTAACAGCCTCCTTCCATCTGAACTGAGAAAAAACCCACATCTAAGGGCTGGACCAGATGGCAGAGATAGAATCTGATAAACTGCATATATCTCGTATGGCACCAAAGTGACTGTTTTTCTTTAAACTTAATAATTTGCAGTCATTAATGAACACTGAGTACATGGTCGCAACCATGTTCCATCCGTGCTACAAGGGATCTGTAGCGGCCACTGCCGATTGCAAGAGGTGTCACTGTAGAAACACTGGGTCTATCTATGCGGCCACCCCCTTACACACGTGCCGGACCTCCTAAGCCTCTAAACACAGTTACCAGGGCTCTATTTAAGGAATTAAGCTATGAATGGCATAAAATTCGAGGTAAAATAAACAAACACATGACGATGTGGGCGTGAACTAACTCGGCCCCAAATTCTCAAATTTGGATCCTTCCCTGATCAATTTCCTTCAACGTGTTGTCAGATGAAAACAATTGTGTTGGGAGGTGCCAAGTTACTTGCAGCCACGTGATCAGGGATTTGGCACCACATGAGCTTAGTTTCGTTTCAAAAAATAAAACCGGTGATGACTTTTACGAGACAAATGGAAAGTGGCCGCATAATGTGACCGGCCGCATGTAGTTCTTTTACTCTAGTAACAGTTACATACATGGCGAAATCTTCCCCCGTCCCTGGAAAACACTCACACGGAACGGAATTTGATAGTCTTGGCTGAACGGGGAAGGGAACGCAGTTCCCCATTTTGGCATAAAATGGAGAACAGAATGCAGTTCCCCACTTTTTGTGAACGTGTCCAACCCTGCTGTGATGGTCCCAGTGAAATCAACTGAAGCAGACTCGACTGGCTGATATTTCCTCTTGATGATGTTGATGTATTGTGTTGAGTATGCGATATTCAAACTTGCAATCCTCTAAGGGACAACATGTTGGAACCAGGTCCCTTATCTTAGTTTTTACTTGCTTTTTGTGTCATGTTTCCCTAGCATCTTGGTTCCAAGAAAAATGGACTGCCCTCACCAGACTGGACCATGAAGGAGACACTCAGTCTTAACATTCGGTGTTTGTTATTTTGAGCAATTCCAACAGGCTCAAACATTGGTGCTGAGCCACAATCTAATTTAAGAATAGAATGTGAGGGCATAGATAGTGAAGTAACATTATATTAGATATTATATATTGGTGCGTATTGTGAAGGTTTCTCTCATCTATTTCTTACACAGGTAAATGCTGTGTGTCCACCTGGTATGTGGTTTGTCATGGAGCAGGCACAAGAAACATACCGACTCTCTGACAGGCTCATCCGCGCCATCAGCAACTGGCAACTAAGTGAGATGGACGATGACATTCTAGCACTGATTGAATTGGGTATGTTTTTGCTTCATGATGTACAACTGTGTACATTGTCCACTTGCCAGTTAGCCTGGTGTCATGCAAATTATCTTGATGTGACCAGCATTTGCAGTTGCTGTCTTGACATGAGCTCACTCCAGAAGTAGCTGGTGTACCATCCACCCTAGAGTGTCACGATAATGACTGATGCCCTGTGCATTATAAACTGTTGTATAAAGGGCACTGGACGCAACATAGCAAGCCAGCCTGATGACATTTCACTAAGAACTGGTTTATATCTCCACATAAATAGGATTTTTTGACATATAGGCCGGACAAATCCTTCCTATCTAAACACTAAGCATTTTTTCTGCTGTCAGTCATGATTAATATTAACTCACTTGCAAGATTCTAGCAAATGTTTAGTTTGCAAAAATAAATTCCTTCAAGACAGTTGCCATACCTATTGCAGAGTTGCATTTCCTGATCCTCTTTTTCCTCCAAACTACATAAAACGCAAGGAAGTCGGTGTGAACAAGTGCATAGACCTATTCTTTAACACCATCTCAGTCCATATTTTGATAAGACCAGAAGTTGTAATGTTACAGAAAAACATGCCATCCACTTAGCCAGTTTTTGGCCATTTTCAGGGTGTTTTATTTCTGTCATTTTGGCTCATTATCTTGGAACCATGCTTGTGCACGTTGTTATGTGGATTCTAGTGACAAAAGATTAATTCATATCTAGACCAAACTTAGGTCAGAGCAAAAATATTAGCAGTAAATAAGGATATGGGCATGGCAGGCATAACTGACAGATGACCGTATTTTCCTCACGAGTGTTTTTTTTTGTTTTCATTGATGTTTTTTTATCAAATTTTATGACACAAAAAGTAATAAATGAGCATAAATAAATACATTTTTTTCTAAATGTAAAATTTTAAAATGTTAAATTCTACCTCTCCAAATTTCAGTATCATTGTTTTGCTACCTATTTTATGTGAATTTTTGAAATGGGTTTCAAAATCCCAGTCCTGATTGGTTGTGGGCTATAAAACATCTCAGTCTTAAGAGAGTTGATCGATATTTGTAAGTATGAATCTTATCATGGGATGTCCACCCAAAACCAAAACCATGTCTGTCTGTCAGACTGCTACAA
>JAWQUT010000862.1:34646-49662 GCA_033807755.1 Ellobium chinense
GCAGGGGTTATAAAAGATATGGTAAGAGGCAGCTTTCAACTGTACATGAATGATCTGAATAGGAGTGTAATCTAGCTCAACCTTCAAGGTATAATAGCTGCCCTTAGGAGTGACATCAGGGGGTCACAACCTTACAGGCACGAGGTGGTGGCGATATAGTTTTTGTCAGAAAAAGATAAAAAATTAAACCCTGAATTGTTCTTTATTTGTTTGAAATACAAAAAAAACTATGTCAGTAGAATCCTTGTCAACTTTCTTAGATGACCCAGTTCAATCTATCTCTCTTAATTTCATATCAGTAACATAGTCTCTCAGTGTGTAAAACACCATTATTAATAATCCTCTTAAAGACCTAGGTATAGGCACAGGCACTCCACTGTTTGCCTCGCTGTGGTTTTCTCCTTGCACCTGTGCTGTGTTAGGAATGGTGGTGTTGTTTGAAGGAATGGTGGTGTTGTTTGAGGGAATGGTGGTGTTGTTTGAAGGAATGGTGGTGTTGTTTGAAGGAGTGGTGGTGTTGTTTGAAGGAATGGTGGTGTTGTTTGAAGGAATGGTGGTGTTGTTTGAAGGAATGGTGGTATTGTTTGAAGGAATGGTGGTGTTGTTTGAATGGCATTTTCCAGGGGTTGGTTCTCAGAGTCATTTGTGACTGAGAGAAATGAGTAGAGAGAGATCACATGGCAGTTTGCCTGAAATTTCTACAATGTCTCTAAGAAAAGTCACGGCGTATCACATGAGCGAGGAAGAGAGTTAAATAAATAAGACTAACATTGTCTAATAGAAAGTGAATAGACAGACTTGTGTAGGAGAGGTAGATGTGCCATGAAATCCCTTTGTTAGTTTCTCTGACATTACAGTGTGTCAAGTTCAGTGCTGATCAAAGTAAAAGGTAGATATAATATACTATCAAATCACTGGTAAAGCCGATCTTCTACAAGACGTCGAGTTCCAGACTAGACAAAATTTTGGGGAGGGGGAGAATATTTGCATACTGATGGCATTCTTGAATAGATCAGTTGTCAGCCAGACACAGATCTAGATCAATTTATTTTATAGGATAAAATGTATGACACGGTCACACTGGGACACTTCACAGCACTTCACTTAGTGTGATGATGATAACGATTTCAAATTAGAAATGTAAGGCATAGTTTACCATTGACAGTATGACAGATTATATGGAAAGCATTGTAATAATTGTTAGATTTATACCTGTTGCTGTATTTCTGTAAGAAACCTTTGGAATCCACTCATTTGAGTTTGCCGAAAATATGAAGTACGTAAAACACAAGTTTGGATATATAAATCCAGTGGCCGTATGCATTATGATAATCCTTGCTGTAGCGAGCACGTGTCAATCAGTATTGGCGTATGGTGAAGAGGCACTGAATATGATAGCTTCTCCTTAGAAACGCCACTGACGTTGCTACTTTAAATCACAAACCAAGCCCGCTGTGTAGGAAACAGAATACTTCTTTATTAGTAACAAGGCGTAACCAGCAAATAATTCACAAAGCACAGACCATACCAGCCAACTCTTCCAACTCTCTCACTCTCATGCCTTTTATAATAACTTCAGCAGAAACTCTAGAATAAATGACGTCATCATCATATGATGCGCCCAAACAAACATGCTAAGTCTAGAAGGTACGAGCTGCAACTTCCAGACTAATTAGAATCAAAACATTCCGATCGCGGCCCCACTCGAACCCTCGAGAAGGCTAATACTGCGTTCACTCGAAGCATCATACCCGAACCTTCGGGACGGCTAATACTGTGTTTACTCAACGTACCATACGGTCGACCTGACCTTGACACTAGACAGTCTCACTAGCGGTACTGCCGCCGTAATTAAAAGAGAGGAAAAAAAACAACTGATCACAACAAGGTCGGCCGCTACTAACTCGTAACTGCAACATTCTCGAATCATGAAGGACCGGAGCCGCGTGCGGTCCAGGGCCGTATAACAGAGGAAGGGGGGGGGCACTAGCCTAAACAAACAACAAGCATCACAAATGTTACACTTGCATTAGTTCACATACTGTGGTAACTATGAGAAACGCCCAAAACATTGATACTCTAGCGTTCACGGTAGCCTTCACTGTAGCGTTCACTGTAACCTTCACTGTAGCCTTCACTGTAGCGTTCACTGTAGCGTTCACTGTAACCTTCACTGTAGCCTTCACTGTAGCATTCACTGTAGCGTCCACTGTAACCTTCACTGTAGCCTTCACGGTAGCCTTCATTGTAGCCTTCACTGTAACCTTCACTGTAGCCTTCACTGTAACGTTCACTTAGCCTTCACTGTAGCATTCACTGTGGCCTTCAATGTAGTGTTCACTGTAGTGTTCACTGTAACATTCACTGTAGCATTCACCGTAGCCTTCACTGTAGCGTTCACTGTAACCTTCACTGTAGCCTTCATTGTAGCGTTCACTGTAACATTCACTGTAACCTTCACTGTAGTGTTCACTGTAGTCTTCACTGTAACCTTCACTGTAACCTTCACTGTAGCCTTCACTGTAGCCTTCACTGTAGCCTTCACTATAACTTTCACTGTAACTTTCACTGTAGCGTTCACTGTAACCTTCACTGTAGTCTTCACTGTAGCCTTCACTGTAACCTTCACTGTAACCTTCACTGTAGCCTTCACTGTAGCGTTCACTGTAGGCTTCACTGTAGCCTTCACTGTAACCTTCACTGTAGCCTTCACTGTAGCGTTCACTGTAGGCTTCACTGTAGCCTTTACTGTAACCTTCACTGTAACCTTTACTGTGGCCTTCACTGTAGCCTTCACTGTAGCCTTCACTGTAGCGTTCACTGTAGCCTTCACTGTAGCATTCACTGTAACCTTCACTGTAGCGTTCAGTGTAACGTTCACTGTTGCCTTCACTGTAACCTTCACTGTAGCCTTCACTGTAGCCTTCACTGTAGCATTCACTGTAACCTTCACTGTAGCGTTCACTGTAGCCTTCACTGTTGCCTTCACACTGTAGCCTTCACTGTAGCATTCACTGTAACCTTCACTGTAGCCTTCACTGTAGCCTTCACTGTAACCTTCACTGTAGCGTTCAGCGTAACGTTCACTGTAGCCTTCACTGTAGCGTTCACTTTGGCCTTCAATGTAGTGTTCACTGTAGTGTTCACTGTAACGTTCACTGTAGCCTTCACTGTAGTGTTCACTGTAACGTTCACTGTAGCCTTCACTGTAGTGTTCACTATAACGTTCACTGTAGTTAACACAGTATGTTTATTAATGTATGGATTGTGCATTCTCCCACAGGTCTGAAAGATTTGTTTGGAGGAGGAGGGGGGGCAACCTTGATTTTGACTTACTTATATTTGAGGAATTCATACTTGACTTTATTTTCCACTTCATAGGTGTAAGTCATCGGAAGCTTGAGCAACCCCCCACCCCTAATAAATGATTTGAAATTGATCTTAAGATCTTTTACTTTATTTAGAAAAAAGGATGCAATTAGATGTAGACACTTCTTGCTCACAGACAGTCCTGGAGTACAAAATTATTCCTTGTTTTTCATCCATTCATATACTGAATGACTGAAAGTGTTTTATATAAATTGCAGCTGATTTCTGTGTAAAGTTTAAGAATTAAGATAAAGATGTTGCTGCAGTAAAGCACTCCTATGGAGGACCAATATTTTCTCCCACTCAATTCCCATCCATTCCTCTCTCTCTCTCTCTCTCTCTCTCTCTCTCTCTCTCTCTCTCTCTCTCTCTCTCTCATATACTGTGACAACAAATCAAAGAAGAGGAATTGCTAGGTTGCCCTTCCTCCCAAAACCGGTGCCCTTCACTGTTGATAGTATTTGACTGAAATAGCACGTAGATGTTGACATGGGCTGTGAAAATAGCGCCATTCATTTTCATGCTTGAAATGGGGATTGGAATCAAGAGGGGGAAAAGAGGGGTGGGAGGGAGGAAAGGAGTATGGCTTCCACAAAGTAATAATGTAATCATATAAGTCTATGCATAACAGAGTAGACTAGACTATCTCAAAAAACTATACAGATCAGAGCAGCTGCGCGCGCGCACACACACACACACACACACACACACAATAAATGACATACACATTGCACAATTCTTGGTCTCTTTCAATGTGAACTAAAGCTAAACAAATCAAACCAGGTGAGGTGTAGCTGTGACCCTGTCACGTCACTCTAAGAGAATCAGAGGGGAAAACAAGGGGGGAGCGGGGGGGGAGGGGGTTACAGTTACAACCGGTCAAGGAATGAGCATGAGATTTGACACATGAAAAAGTGGTCAGCACGCCGCATGTTGTAATATTAGAGTGGAGTGGCATGTGATAATTGTAATTGTAATAAATAATTGAATAAGTTTAGAAGAAGAGACTTCGTTGCACAGCTGTCAGTAGTGCACAGAATTTTGTCTTATCACTAGAGAAATAACAACTGTCACATCGTTAAGCTCCCACTAGTTGAACTTTTGTGTTTACTGTCAAACATACATGAATCAATCTCTTCATGTTGAAATGACTGTGCAAATATTGAATGATATTCAAGACAGAACTAAAGTTGATGCGAATGTATGTCTTTGTTGCTAGTCAAATGAGTAACATGCAAAGAGCATGTGGAAAATTGACAGAGTTTTATCTCCTTAAACCAAAGTGTTTTCTGTGTCTATGAATGTTGTTTTGTACAATGTGGTTCACATGCTCCACATATATTATAGCTACCTGCCCTGTGAAATGTTCAGTTTTTCTCTTATATGAGTTAGTGAAAGGCAATTCTAAGATCCCTGTATAAAAATGCTGCTTGAAATATTCATTTCAGGTGAATGAAATTGATGGCTATGGGAGGACAGCCTTGCACTACGCTGCAGAGAGGGATGAAAACTGTGTTAGGATTTTACTGCAGGTGAGTGATGCATGTTCAACCCTGTCACAGCTCTTGGATCATCCCATACAGCAGAGAGTTATTCACACTGTTCACATTGTTCCTTAACACTTAAACTGTGGCTTTCAACCAGCATTTACACCAGTTTCAACAGTCCTCACAATGGCTTACACACCAATCCTGCACCTGCGGTCCAGTGAAGCTTTTCCATGTTGTCACTAATAAGAGGAAATCTACTAATTCAGCTCTTGCCACAGATAGAAGAGTTAGTAAATTACCCTTGATTGCCAGTATAATATATTTCAAGAAATTTGATCTCATGATGACTATCAACAGAATTAGTTCTAGGTGAATTAGTCCAGGGTGACCCCAGTGTTACATCGGCCTTATTTGCATACTGGTCATTTTTTTAGTGAGAAGAATATGTTACTGGTAAGTGCTGAAATTTTAAAATAATTACATCCTTGCATTGATTTTGTATTTACTAGCACATCTTAGTATGTTCATTGGACTCAAAACAATGCAGCAAAGCTGGGAAACTGCCAAACCAGTCAATAGGTTCAGTCTGAAAACCTGGGACACACCATGAAATTCGAACATGAGATACTGTGCTGTGCCACATAGTTATCAGACAACTCTACAACAATTACTTTTTTATGAATAAGGCACTGGCAGCCACAACTTGATTTCTGATTAATATCAGACAACATTTTAGCAGAGTTTCCAACACATTAAGTGCATAAACTTAATTTGTTTGTTTGATTTAGGGTTTTCTAGGAACATAATGAAAATAGTGGGGAGTAATTACTCCATATTTGGCCCATGGATGCAGTTTGTGAAAGTCGTAGTTTGCCAGCACTACAATAATAATAATAATACATACCATTTATATAGCGCACATCCCTGTAGATACAGGCTCTGAGCGCTTTACATAGAGAAGTAAATAAGATTATATAATATTCAGCTCACACACCCAAGCATACTACACTCTGTACACATGTACTGCAAAAAAAAAAAAAATTGGTTTCGCAGACTGTCATGGTCAACCAAGATATTGTTTCAACAAATGTGTTTTGAGAAGTTTCTTAAAAGTACTTAGACTATTTTCTTTACGAATATTTTCAGGCAGTTTATTCCAAACAAATTGTCCTGAGGACGTAAAAGCTTTCTCCAAATTTTTTCATGTCTGCTTTTGGTACATGGAGAAAAGAAGCATTTTCAGATCATAATGATCTAGTGGGCTTGTGCTCAGCTAGCAGGTCCGATATGTATGCAGGCGAACTACCATTTATGGTCTTATAACAAAAAGTGGCAATCTTGTACCGTGGAAGAGCTCCGAGGATATTGGAAGTCTGGACTTTACATAGGACTATTGGTAGGCTTCAGGAGTATTTTCAAGTGACTGAAATCATTTGAGATAGATCCCACAGAGGTGCTCGTAGGCTTCAGGAGCATTTTCAAGTCACTGAAATCATTTGAGATAGATCCCACAGAGGTGCTCGGTAGGCTTCAGGAGCATTTTCAAGTCACTGAAATCATTTGAGATAGATCCCACAGAGGTGCTTGGTAGGCTTCAGGAGCATTTTCAAGTCACTGAAATCATTTGAGATAGATCCCACAGAGGTGCTCCACATGCTACAGATGACAGGACTGACTGGTACATTGTGAATGAATAGCCAAGAAGAGGTGGTCAGTGGTATTGTGAATGAGCGCACAATCTGGCAGAAACTTAACACCCAGGGACTCTCAAACTTGAAGAGAATTGTGCGTGGACTATGTGGATAAATGCCTAGAGAATTTGGCAACAAAGAGGTGAATGGTGAGCTGGGGAGTTAGTTCAATATCACAGTGACATAAATGAACTTTTAGAAATAGGGGGAAGTTAGCATTTTATCACGATAAACAGCATCTCACTGAATTAATTCTTTCGTAATTTTTGTATGAGTTAGCAAACACCATAAAGTATAGGTGTGCAAAATTTGAATATGGTCAGGTTATATTTGAAAGCGTTCTGAGTCATTTACCAAGTGGGGAGTTTCTTCTGCTGCTTATTTATTTCTTCTAATTTATACAGGTGACTCACAAAGTTCTTCCATATTCAAAGTCCCCTGTGACACCCATGCATGTAAAGTTCCTGCTGAAATCACACTCGCCTTCCTCTTGTCTGTTTAGAAAGGAGCCAATGTGGACCAGGGAGATGGTAATGAAGACACTGCTCTACACTGGGCATCCTACAAGAATAACGTTGGCTGTGTCAAGCTGCTCTTACAGAAAGGTGCCAGTGTCAATGCTTCCGACTACAACAAAGATACACCCATCATCTGGGCAGCTAAGAAAGGTACTTCCAACCACAAACTGTGGAACCCTGATTATAGCAAAGTCACCCTGGTAGCACAGTCAGACTGATAACACAATCACATTGATAACACAAACACCCTTATAAAAACGGTCACTTTGATAGCACAGTAAACACAGTCACATTGATAACACAAACACCCTTATAAAAACAGTCACTTTAATACACAGTCACACTGATAACTCAGTAAGCATAGTCACACTGATAACACAGTAAACACAGTCACCCTGATAACACAATCACCCTGTTAGCACAGTCACTCTGATAACACAGTCACCCTGATAGCACAGTCACTTTGGTAACAGAGTCACTTGATAACACAGTCACTCTGATACCACAATCACTCTGATAATACAGTCACTCTGATATCACAGTCACCTTAATAACACAGTTACCCAGGTAGCACAATCACCCTGATAACAGAGTCATGTTGATAACACAGTCACATTGATAACACAGTCACTCTGATAACACAGTCACATTGATAACACAATCACCCTGACAACACAGTCACTGATAACATAGTTACTCTGATAACACAATCACCCTGATAACACAATCACCCTGATAACACAGTCACATTGACAACACAATCACCCTGATAAGACAGTTGATAACATACGGTAGTCACCCTCCTGACCAAGGTCTTTAGATGTTCCCAGAAGGATGTGTCATACAGTACTGTAATCTGTTCATTGAACTGGCTCATTCCTGTGTTGCTCAGCTTTTGTTGACCATATCTTAGAGTGGTAGCCTTATTTGGACAGTGGCTACAGCATCTACTCTACATGTATTCATTGATGAGCATCATATACGTCTCTGTAAAACCACTAAGACCACTTTAATTAGACCACTAAGACCACTTTAATTAGACCACTAAGACCACTCTAATTAGCTCATTGATTCTCTCACATTTTTTAAGAGTACAATAAAGGTGGACACACACATCAAAAATAATAGTTCTTTTTGAAAAATTTTTGCCCCGTAAAAAGTATCTGTGGTGCCCACCGAGTCAGTTTGCAAAGAAAGAACATGGTTCTGTTATCTGTGTAATATGACAGAATTAGGAAAGCTTTGAGTGATTGGATTTGCGCCTTGTGTCTAGAGTCTAGAGATATTCACAGTCCCCAAATAGCAGCGACATGTGCAAAAATAATGACCTCACCTAAATTTGAGCAGCTACAGACACCTCTATGTGACAGTCAACAGTGTTTTATTCAGCTCTAATCTAAGGTTCTGGTCATCCAAATTCAAAGTAAGGTTTGACCCTTGAAAGCCAGATAAAGCATTCTGCATTTTTCTTGCCTCAGCATGATTTTGTTTGACACATCTGCTACTTAAGTGGAATGAAAAGATTCCTACTAATGTGTTATCACCCATCCACAGACTGCCCTGCACCGTCCACAGACTGCCACTGCCCTGCAAAGGCAAACAGACATAACTTGAAATTTTCGCATTTCCTGGTTTTCCCATTATTTTGATCAACTAACCTGACTCTATCTGCTGACAAAGGCAGGAGAGCGTATTTACGGTGCATTCAACAATTTTAGCATTGGCATATCGACCTAAGAAAGATTTCCTCTCAGCTTACCAAACGCTTTCGGTGGAATGCTTCACACCCATTTGTTGCTGTCTTACTGGTGACATCAGTGCTGGCCCACAAAGTTGGTGGGAATGTAGAAGTGCTGCAGATGTAGGTCTCCGTCAGGTATGTCAGGTACTTGTCCAACCTTTCGTCAGTAGGGGCCTGGAACAAGATGTCAAATGCGAAGCTTTCATAAACATCCAGGTAATTAAAAAAGGGCAGTCCAAAAGTGAGCTTCAGGAACTGGCCTATTTCTGAATCTTGAGATTTGTATTCACCAGACAGTCCCAACTCCTGGATCTTCCGCCACCAGTTCTGTTTAAGGTGGAATAGGCAGCCTTTCACCATCATTCCTGGAAACGTCTCCGTTGCTGCCTTGTGGATCGCTTTCTCAAAGTCAAGATGCAGGGTTTCTCTCCATTGACTTCTTGGTAGATGGTGTTGAGAAGATTGAACATGGTGCAATAGATCTTAGTAGACTTCCCCGGAAGAAGGAAAAAAGCTACGGGCAGGTAGTGTCCTTGTTCGTTGGTAATGATTGTGTAGATCTGAAAGAAGTGCTTTGGACAGCTCTTGAATGTCCCATCGCCGAACATGTCCTGGATGCCCTTCAGATCTTCCAATGCTCGTGGACTATAGATTCAGGCTATCTGATTCTGTAGGTCAGTCTTTACACGTGTCGTGCTTGGTAGAGCCTCCAGTCATGTCACAGGCAGCTTTGGTTGGCTTTTTCTCCTCTGTCTCCACATAGCCATGCGGGTGTTGCTCATGTCCGTCTGTGTCAAGCAGTCTGTTGGTGTATGCTGAGCCTCTCTGATGAGAATTTTTCACGGCCTCTCAGTCAAATCATCTTCTGCTTCTCTCTTGCAGACTTGTCTGAATTGCTTTGCTTGGGAAGAAGCGAGATCTACATCGAGGCCATGAACAGTCATCCCATGAAGGACATTGGTTGTTCCAAGTTCTGTTGTCACTCTCGCATTGCAATTTTTTCTAGTGCAGCGCCACGTTCTTGAAGCTTTGTTTTCCTTCATTAGTCTGTACAGGTGTCCTTCCAGTTTGAGTTGAATAGCTGGCTTGCCTTTATTTGTCTCAACTATCTGTATATCCATCGTGTTGTTGAGTTGCAGTCTCACAGTCACAGTGTGACGCAGTTGTAAGTATGAGGGGGTATAGTGGTTTATTTAGCCTCGGATTTTCAATTAGCACCAGCACCAGTTGTAAGTATGAAAGTCAGAATGTCTAAATTCTTTTGCACAATATATTCACGTGTGTAACGATACACGAATTGTTTTCACACCAAGGAGGTGTTGTCACACGCTATGACTCCAATGTTTATTGACGTGTGTTTAACTGATTGACCTGTTTGGCCTGTTTTGTGTTTGTCCTTGGGTGACGCGGGGGGGGAGGCGAATATTCGTAATCGAATAGTGCCCCCATATTCGAGCAAAATCCGATATTTGCCCCGATATCGGATAGGTTCGCAAGTGTAATGTTGGGTGCCCTTTGAAGTTTTTAGGTTCACAAGTGTAATACACCCAAATGACTTTAGCAGCAACAAGAAGAAAATCCCAACCATCAATTGCTCTTAAATGTCATCGGATCTATGATGACCCAATCATCAGGGTCTATATAATGGTGATCGGGTCATATATGACCCAACCATCATTATGTGTGTGTGGGGGGGAGGGGGGGGGTTGTGGTCAGAAAGTGGTGGTCACTCATTAACTTATGGGTGGAATTGATTGATTTTTGGAAGCTGATGAGGCAAATGATTTTTACAAAAAAGTCACGAAATTTCAGATTCGAGAAGTAATTTTTAACAGAATTACACCTATTTGAAGATTCCCCCCGGGTGATATAAGACCCAATCACCGCCACACGGGTTAAGTGTGAAATGACATCATTTTGAGAATGAAGAGCTGCGTTTCTTAAGTCTTATGTGACGTCATTGACATAAAGGGGCCAAATCCCAGGCAGTTGTTTCGGAAAAGCAAGCCAAGATGGCTGCGACTAACGTGTAAGTGACAGGAGACATGCACTGACTTGCGAGTTGTCTTTGCTTTATTTATATCTCTGCCTCATTCATTAGCATTCAGACCAGGGTTAATCCTTGCCACATCCTCCTCTGACACAAGGACTGAGAGTCCCTCAGAGATCACATGTAACACAAAGATCATCTGTGCCAACGGGAAATTTAAAACAACAGATAAATGCTTCCACTGTGGAGCTTCCAATCGACGTTGCCAGACTATTTTTTGAGTGGAGCCAAATCGCACAGAAAAAAAGAGCCAAAAAAATATCTGGAAAATTAGAGAGAAGTGCAAGCATTTTCTGTATTGGAAATTCATTTATGAGCTAAAGTCTGTTGGAGCCAAAAAGGAGCGAAAGAGCCAGTCAGTTACGTATTTGGGACTTTTAAAAGGATCCAAAAATCCGAAAGAGCCAAGGCAAGTCTGGCAATTCGTGGATATGTACATTGTACTCTAAAATAACGCTAATGCAGCGTCTAAGCTCCGCCCACAAATCATCTCGACTCTGCACATTGAGTGTCTGGGACCAGCAAGATGAATATGAAACAAACAAAACTTCACTCTCAGGTACCAAGACTATTCATGGGCAGCACAGCTGACTGCTACTGCTAGTGGTAAAATACTGTATGTGAGGGGCGGACAAAATGTAAATCTGTACTAATAAACAGTGTTTTCTCTCTTCTTATATTAAAAATGAAAAAAGAAGGGAAATCCTATCAGTTTTTTGTTTTGAAGGACTGATCCCAACCTCAATGAAGACCAAAGCACTCATTGCTCAGCCGTGTCTCACAAAGACTCAAAGAGTGTGTTGGTCTTAACCTTGGCCGGGATCAGTCTGTCAAAAAAGCATTGACAAGGATTCCCCATATCACGAATAGCATATATATATATACATATATACTGAGTCTCAAAAGTTCTGTCACACCTAAAGATAAAGTGAAATATTTTCGTTCATAGTAAATGTTAGTGCATGGCATCTGGTATACAGATACTCTGTTTATTTACGCACATGGCACCGAAAAGATAAAACAATTTGAGTTCAATGGTTTAAAGAAGGAGTGGTTTATTTGGACATACCCTCAGAATTTCCGTGTCCATGTTTAGTCAATATCTCGTGTGTCCGCCTCTGGCTTGAATCACAGCGTCACAACGTCTATTCATGGACCGGATCAGAGTTGTGGTGGTTCTCTGGGGGATTCTCAGCCACTCTTGATGCAGTGCTACCTCAAGTTCTTGCAGATTTTGTGGGGGGCGTACGTTATTCCTGATGCGTCGATCAAGGTAATCCCATAGATGTTCTATTGGATTTAAGTCCGGCGAACGTGAAGGTCAGTCCAAAACGCTATTGTGATGAAATTCTTCGTCCTCATGTACTGCCTTTCATGGCACGCCACGGCGGACTTTTTCAACATGATAATGCCCGTCCCCATGTGGCCAGACTTTGTCGAAACTTTCTTAACAACCATCAAGTCAATGTTTTGGACTGGCCTTCACGTTTGCCGGACTTAAATCCAATAGAACATCTATGGGATTACTTTGATCGACGAATCAGGAATAACGTATGCCCCCCACAAAATCTGCAGGAACTTGAGGTAGCACTGCATCAAGAGTGGCTGAGAATCCCCCAGAGAACCACCACAACTCTGATCCGGTCCATGAATAGACGTTATGATGCTGTGATTCAAGCAAGAGGCGGACACACGAGATATTGACTAAACATGGACACGGAAATTCTGAGGGTATGTCCAAATAAACCACTTCTTCTTTAAACCACTGAACTCAAATTGTTTTATCTTTTCGGTGCCATGTGCGTAAATAAACAGAGTATCTGTATACCAGATGCCATGCACTAACATTTACCATGAACGAAAATATTTCACTTTATCTTTAGGTGTGACAGAACTTTTGAGACTCAGTATATATAAATAATATACACGTTGTTATTTATTATAGTCATTGTAGACAGCTGACTTTCATTATGATATGACAGCAGACCCATGGCATATTGTGAAATACTCTACAATATATGCTGCTATAGGGCATGTCATGAAAAACTGTAGTGCATGCTGTGGAAATTTTGTACGTACTGCTGCGGGGCACGTATGAAAAACTGTACAGTAGACACTGCTGCAGGGCATGTATGAAAAACTGTACAGTATACACTACTGCAGGGCACGTATGAAAAACTGTGCAGTATACACTGCTGCAGGGCACGTATGAAAAACTGTACAGTATACACTGCTGTACGGCACATATGAAAAACTGTACAGTAGGCCTATACACTGCTGTATTGTGGGAAAAAAACGTGTACCACAGTATACAATGCTTGAGAGCGCATCATGAAAAACTGTATAGTATACAATGTTGGAGAGCACCTCATGAAAAACTGTACAGTATACAATGCTGGAGATCACATCGTGAAAAACTGTACAGTATACAATGCTGGAGAGCACCTCATGAAAAACTGTACAGTATACAATGCTGGAGAGCACCTGATGTAATACTGTACAGTATATACAATGCTGGAGATCACATCGTGAAAAACTGTACAGTAAATAATGCTGGAGAGCACCTCATGAAAAACAGTACAGTATACAATGCTGGAGAGCACCTCATGTAATATTGTACAGTATATACAATGCTGGAGATCACATCATGAAAAACTGTACAGCATACAATGCTGGAGAGCACATCATGAAAACATGTACAGTATACAATGCTGGAGAGCACCTCATGTAATACTGTACAGTATATACAATGATGGAGATCACATCGTGAAAAACTGTACAGTATACAATGCTGGAGAGCACATCGTGAAAAACTGTACAGTATACAATGCTGAAGAGCACATCATGAAAACATGTACAGTATACAATGCTGGAGAGCACATCATGAAAAACTGTACAGTACATGAATACGCTCCTGGGTTTCGTGGTCAGGAAGACAGTAAAATGTGGTGTTCATCTTCCCACTCCTGCCCCCCCCCCCNCCCCCCCCATCCCTCCTTTCTTATTTTTACTTTCCTTACTCTCCATCTCTTCACTCTTAAAATTATTGTACTCAGGGGCAGTGCCTTCTCCCCTCCCCCTCCTGTTCCCCCACTGCCCTTTGTCGCGCTACTGTTTTAGCATGAATAAAGTGATAACATTTAGAGGAAAGGAAATGCTTGTAATAAATATTATACAGGAGGATGGATGGGAAAGAAAATGGAAGCAAGCTGTGGATTGTTCTTCCATTCCTCCCTTCCNNNNAAGTTGATAACCTGTCTAATTTGTTTGCTCTACAGGTAATCTGGATGTGATACGAGTATTACTGGATTACAATGCGGATGTGGATGTACGAAATGGTAGTGGATACACAGCCCTGCAGGGATCAGCTGCTATTCAGGTTCTCATCTCATCTTTCTTGTTCTGCTGCTATTCAGGTTCTCATCGGTTCTCATCTCATCTTTCTTGTTCTGCTGCTATTCAGGTTCTCATCTCATCTTTCTTGATCAGCTGCTATTCAGGTTCTCATCTCATCTTTCTTGTTCAGCTGCTATTCAGGTTCTCATCTCATCTTTCTTGTTCTGCTGCTATTCAGGTTCTCATCTCATCTTTCTTGTTCTGCTCTGCTATTCAGGTTCTCATCTCATCTTTCTTGTTCAGCTGCTATTCAGGTTCTCATCTCATCTTTCTTGTTTAGCTGCTATTCAGGTTCTCATCTCATCTTTCTTGTTCAGCTGCTATTCAGGTTCTCATCTCATCTTTCTTGTTCTGCTCTGCTCTGCATTCGTGGGGTCTTTCCGTGCTGTATGTTTGTGGTGTCTTTCTGTGCTGTGTGTTTGTGGCGTCTTTCTGTGCTGTCTGTTTGTGGTGTCTTTCTGTGCTGTGTGTTTGTGGTGTCTTTATGTGCTGTGTGTTTGTGGTGTCTTTCTGTGCTGTGTGTTTGTGGTGTCTTTATGGTTGTGTTTCTGTGCTGTGTGTTTCAAGCCTGTGTTTGTGTGCTGTGCGTTTGTGATGTGTTTCTGTGCTGTGTGTTTGTTGTGTCTTTCTGTACTGTGTGTTTGTGGTGTCTTTCTGTATTATGTGGTTGTAATGTCTTTATGGTTGTGTTTCTGTGCTGTGTGTTTCCAAGCTGTGTTTCTGTGCTGTGTGTTTCCAACCTGTGTTTCTGTGCTGTGTGT